>PVKA01000164.1:135809-249416 GCA_004027165.1 Ctenomys sociabilis | reverse complement strand
AAGAGGTGGACGTGGAGGACCTGGAAAAATGGATAAAGGTGAGCACCGTCAGGAGCGCAGAGACCGGCCCTACTAGGCGCAGAGACCCCGCAGAGCTGCATTGACTACCAGATTTATTTTTTAAACCAGAAAATGTTTTAAATTTATAATTCCATATTTATAATGTTGGCCACAACATTATGATTATTCCTTGTCTGTACTTTAGTATTTTTCACCATTTGTGAAGAAACATTAAAACAAGTTAAATGATAAAAAGAAAAAAAAAAACAAAAAAACAAACATATTTGTAAAAAGAAATAGTCTTTCCTTGTCCCCTGCAAATAATGTGAGTGCCTGTCATCAAGGGAATGATTTATCTTTTTTTTTTTTTTTTTTTTTTTTGAGACAGGGTCTCACTGTGCAGTTTAGGCTGGCCTCAAACTCACTTTGTAGCTCAGGCTGATCTCGAACTCACAAGAATCCTCCTTCCTCAGCCTTCTAAGTGCTGGGGTTACAGGCATGTACCACCACGCCTGGCAAGGAAATGATTTAATAAGCTCCAGTGGTCTGTGCCGTAGAACAGTATGCTGACATTATAAAAGGATGGATAAGACTTAAATCATTGAACTGAGATTTCTGCCATGCATACAAAATCATAAAAGTGAGATGAAGGGAAGAATATCTAACATATTTTCATTAAAAACAATGAAAATAGTCTCATATACACAGACATATGTTTGTTTGTTTGACTATTTTGGAATGTGTGAGAGTGGCAACAAGCCAAAAATGTCTTTATAAAGGAAATATGGACATGATAAAACCAATATGTATTTTACAGTCACATTGGTGTAAAGTCATACAAATGTATGTATATTTATTTATAGTAAGATATTTTAAAAGTTAGTTTGCTAACAGTGGTTCTCTTTTGGTTATAGGATTTAGGTGATTTTTACTTTATTATTCTTTTACATTTTCTATTTCTTTTTATGGTAAGTATGTAGAAGACAGCATATAACTATTTCTTTACTTAAAAAAACACCAGAAGTATACAAACAAATCGAATTACTCATTATCATCCTTTAGGACCTGGGAAGATAAGGAAAAGCTATGTTGAAAAGTATGAATGACCAGCTATTACTTTTCTAAAACAGTGTTTTCTAAAAACCAGATATTTAGGCTAGCACTGTCTGAAGAAGTATTAGACCAGGGTAACTACAAAGGAGGGTTGCTAAGGAGGCAATAGTATGGACAGTTTAGAGTTGATTGTTAGGAAGCAGGAAATTTTCAGACTTGTGCAAACTTCATGGAGAGCAAATGGATGAAGACCATTCAGACTACTATAATGTCTTTGCTAGGTGATTGGTAAATGTGACTTGTCTATTTGCAGAGCGTCTTCACATTGGTCCCTGGCACTTGTACCATCTGTCCCCTCTGACTAACTTTCATGATTGCCCCTCATGAATGCTCCTCACCTCATGGTGTCCCTGCTGGTGAAATTTAATCCCCAGTGTATTAATATTGTTTTCTCAATGTGTTACTATTCAATGTAAGGCTGCTTAAGAGATTATCGGAGGCTGATTGGAGCTTCCCTTTTTGTCATTGAGGTCACAGCAAGGAAGCACCATCTTTAATGGAGGGAACAAATCTTCATTCGTACAAAGTCTGTTTGCATCTTTACCTTGGACTTCCCAGTCTCTAAGACCATTAGAAATAAGTTTGATTACTTTTAAATTATCCACTCTAAGGCATTTTGTTATAGCAACTTGAGTGCAGAGGCAATTTTTACTCTCTCTTCCTGGCTAACACCTTCCTGGATTGATTCTACCCTTCCTACTTATCTTTCTGGATAATTGGGGTCTGAGAACTGACAGGGAGTGAAGAGCATCTGCTGTGCGTGGAATGCCCCTCTCAAACTCATGGTGATGTGTACGTGTCATTGCAATAAAGTTGAGAGGTGGTTAGGCCGTGCGGGCTTCAGCCTCATGAATAGACAACGCTGAGGAGGTTCCTGATGGAAAAGGTGTCCAGGCTGACTTTCTCTGTCTCATATGCTTGCTCTGCTGCTATTAGGGTGGTAGCATGAAACTTTCATCAAATGCAGACCATGATCTTGGACTTCCCAGCCTCCAACACCATGAGCCAAATAAACTTCTGTTGTTTATGAATTACCTGTTCTATGGTATTCTGTCATAGCAAGAAAAATAGGTAGATACAAGGAAAGGCCATCTCAGATTCCTGAATATCTCTCCCTGGTAAAAGGAAATACCATGTTCCTCTACATCAAAACACTCTAATAGGATTCCTTTGTGGCACTTACCATGGTTTCTAGCTCCTTTTTTTTTTTTTTAGGTGGAACCAGGGATTGAACTCAGGGAAGCTCTTATTCTACTGAGCCATCACCCCAGCCCCTTACTTGTTGTTGATACAATGTCTGTAATTGTTGTTTAACATTATAGTAAGATACTATAGGATGTGCAGCTTAGGTCTAGCCATTACCCAGGGGTTAATCAAGAAAACAGAATTAAGATATAGTGAGCTAGCATATGAGCTAAGAAAAATGCAGAGCAGGGTTCAGATATCCTTGCATCAGAAATGCCTTCCTTATGCAGGAGCTATTACAGAGCTTCCTCTCAACACCATATCTCTGTCAAGAATGGGGATTTCTAATTAGCACTCTGGATGTCAGGAACAAGTTTTTGTTGTGCACAATGTAGCTATTGCCTAATGTGAGGAGTATTAAAAATTAACTGCCAGTTGTAAAATCAAGGTATTTGACAGACATTGTTTTATAAATAGCATGAAGCCAGGTGTGGTGGCCTGTGCTCAGTGTCCCTGTACTTCACAGGGTGAGGGCGAGACCAGCCTGAGCTAGATAGCTGAGACCTTTCCCAAAGAAAAATGTGTGAAAGGAAAATTAACATGATTAGCTGCTCAGTGGTGTCTGGAGTTGGTCCATCTGTGAAGACCTCACAGTTATTCCTGTTGTCTCAGAACACAGAGCTTCTGAGATAGCAGAATATATCTTTTTGGACAGATTTTGCTACACATGCTGATAAATTCTAGAATCTTCAGTGATGTGGTTTGGACCAGAACTTCAAACATGCTAGAAATATAGCATCACACATTCTACAGAGCTTGTGAAAACTATTTCCCTGCTGAGTCTTCAGACTGGAGAACTCTGGGCTCCTGTTGAGTGTCTCCCCGCCTAAAAGCCCCAGAGACTTGAAATGGCACCAACCTCTGGTCAGGACTCCCGGTCAGAAGAGGTCTTCTTCATGTTATCAGACCAAATGCTGGATGACACCTCACTGAATGTTGCCCGGCACTTTAAAGTCACTGAGTCATGTCTAGATTGCGAAAGGTGGCTTTAAAGATTTCTTTTTTTTTCTGCAGAAATCCACAACTCAAATGGTCAGAGAATTCTGAAGCCCTCCAATGTATTATACTTTGAAGGAATTAGTATTAGAAGTTAAGGTGCAGGATAATGATACTGAAAAAAAAAAAAAAAAAAACCCAAAACAAAACAGGAGTCCTGAGAGTTTCGGGACTCTCTAAGTTGAGCATCTAAGAAGTGGAAAAATCCTATGAAGGTTCTAGAACATATGAAGCTGAAGGAGAGTCAAGATTACTGGGAGAATTAGTAGTTTGAAGGAAAACATCGTTCCTCCTCAGATATTCAGATTTGCTCATCTATAGTGATCAAAATAGAAAATGAAGGGAACTGGAGAAGGGGAGGAAGGAAGCAAAGAAGCATTAGCCAGTATCACACCTTCTCCTGAAGGAACTCTATAAAATTACAGTTTTGGAATCAACAAATGATGGGTTTGTGGGAGCAGAGAGGATCTGAACTGTGGTCCCAACGCTTGCCTAAGCAGGCCCTTTAGTCTGCTGAGCTATCTTGCCAGTATTTAACCTTAGCTTTTTTATTTTTAGGGAAGGGTCTACAGGGTGTTCCGGGTCTCATTACTCGTCTTACTAGTCTGGCCTGAATATTCCTGACATAAAACGTTTTGCCTGCACTGGCTGCCAGGCTGTGGAGGTGGGTGTACCCTTGAACCCTCTGCCCCCAGCCTTCAGTCTGGACCCCCCTCAGGAGGTTTGTACTGAATCTAGATTAGGAATGTTTGCTGACAGGTGGGATAGGGGTCTTAAGAATATTTCCAGACTCCTGGCATTTCTCCATTTCCTGAAATGAAGAGCTGACTGTTCTAATTCCTAGGGCAGAGTCTTTCAGAAAGTACTACTCTGCTATGTGTATTTAACGTTAGCTTTCAAAAAAAAAATGTATTTGGTTGTTGCAGGGTCTCACCAAGCAACTGGTACTTGTGGTGATCCTCCTGTTTTCATCCTCTGCAGAGCTAGGATTAGATTAAAGGTGTGGGCCACTATGCCCAGACCGTGCCTGGCTCAGCCCACCCTGGAGGTGGGGCTGGCATGGCATGTGTTGCCAGCACTCGAACCGTGGTCCCAGCGCTTGCTTAAGCTTGCCTAAGAAAGCAATTTAGTCTGCTGAGCTATCTTGGCACCCCAGTATTTAACCTCAGCTTTTTTATTGTTAATTTTTTATTTTTAGGGAAGGGTCTACAGGCTATTCAGGGTCTCACTACTAGTCTTACAGCCTCCCAAGAGCTGGGATTACCATGCCCCCCACGTCCAATCTCAGTTGTCATCTCAGAGTGCCTCAGGGGTAGAGCCAGCATGGGAGGCCTGAGGATCAACCCCCCCCGGCCCCTGTGCCTGCTTGCAGGTGCTTTAATACACTGAGTTATTTGGCTGGCCCTAACCTTAGCTTTTAATGAGACTTTTTTCACTAATTTCAGAATATAGAAATTAAAAATGAAAATGTGGAGGACCACCTAGCTCTCCTTGAAAGAAGAGCAAGCATCTCCATTTTGGCTGAGCCTGACCCTATTTCCTTGTACTGATAGGTGCAGAGTTGGCTAGGACTTTTCCTTATCCTTTCGATTGGTTTTAAGCAATGCATACTGGTTTAGCTGATGTGCTGGTGGGAGTCTTTGAAGATACCATGCGTGTTTCCCCAGAATTCCCACAGGCTGCTCCTTAATACGAGTTAGGTTGAGACAGGACAAAGAGCCAATGCTCCACGCTGCCAGCTGGGATGGAGCCACGAGATAGAGGCTATGACTTCCCCAGGCTTGAAAGCCTGCACATCACAGCTGAAGCACTGGGGCCCAAAACATTCCATCCTATCTCAGCTGTGTAACGCAGACTGCCCTCTGCACGCAGCAGAGGCAAATGCAGGCCTGCTGCCTAGGCAGCTTGTGGCGCTCGCCCACTTCCCCCACTCTCGTCACTTCCTCACGCCGCTCCCCCCACACAAATGAATAAAAGCTGGGTTTGATTTTGAGTAACAGCCTGTGTTCCAGATAGCTGTCTTCGTGGCTGGACTTAGGGCCCCTTGGCTCCCCACAATTACAAATACGCTTTGGTGTCTTTATTTCTCAGCATGAGTTGCACTGGAAGTGGTAGATTAGAATTGACTTGATTGGATTTCAATAACTTATCCGTGGGATTACAGATATAAACTTTTTGGACCAAGATAGGGACCAGGAAGGGCTCTCTACAGAAAAAAAATAGTTGTATTCTATTGAGCTTCTTTACAGAAGCACTGTCTTATGATTTTGAGCAGTGCTTCTCCGCATGGTGTCTGAATTTTTTCTAAAGAGAAACAGTATTGACAAATATGCCAAGTGTGCACGCTGTGACACTCTGGGACCTCATGTCAGCTCGTGCATCGGTCTGATAATGTTTGGTTATTTTATTTTATAAGTATATTTGAAAATTAAGACTAGTTCTTATTAAAATTTTATTGAACATTCCTTTCTATAACCATGTTTTTCCATGAATATTGGATAAATTTCAGCACTTGCATCCTTTTTACAAAAAAAATTGAAATGATTATTTTGTTCCTGAGTGTCTTAGTATATTATTATTTATAGTTGTTTTTCTAGATAATAATTTCAGAAAATAATAGAAATACTTACAATTCTACCTTGATTTCCTGTGTCCCTAAATGTGTGTTCTTTGGATGCTTCAACTAACAGTCGTGGACATGTAACCATGAATGGTCAGCTGGGCATATACATTTGAAGTAAAATACTGCGTATGATGAGAAAAATAGCAGGAGTGGAATATGAGTCTAGCAAAGCCAGTGATAGTACTTGATTTTATTTATTTTTTAACTTTTATGTATTTATTTGTAGAGGGTCTTGCTACACAGCTTGGACTCCTAGTAGTCTTCCTGTCTCAGCCTCTCCAGTGCTGGGATTACAGGTGTTTGCCCCCAGCTCCAGTTTTGGGGCTGGCATGGCACACCCGAGGTTCTGGAGCTGGCAGAGCATGCAGTGCCAGGGATTGAACTGGGGACCTTGAGCTTGCCAGATGGACCCTTCGTCAGCTGAGTTATCTCCCCAGCCCAGGAATGGCACTCTTATGGATTTTATTAAATTGTCTTTTTTCTTTCTATGGATTATAGATTCTTTCTGGTTCTCAGAGTGACAGAAGCTTGCATGTAGAAACCCATCGACTGACTGGGTAGCTGGTGCCTCAGTTTTCTTACAAAACAATTACTACTTATGGATATATTGGGTTAAAGCACCTCGATAATATATGCAAAGTAATTAGAATAGTGATGGCCTGGCCTGAGGTATGCCCTAGGTGCTCACCTGTACTTCTCATCACTCTCATTATGTATCCCAGGAAGCACAGAGTTGCAGATAAAGTATTTGGGTACCAGGTGATGTTTTTATAAAATAAATGTCTTCAAATTGGGAAAACATTAGAAGCACCTGGAGTAAAGGCAGGATCCAGATTTTCTGCCCCTGCCCCTCAAAGCTGATTCAGAAAATCTGTGCTCTGTAGCCAGCGTCCCCTCAGGCTGATCTGTCTGATTAGAGAAGTAGGTGAAGCACTGCTCTAAGTGAATAAGGAAATGAATTTCTAAGCCTGCAATCAACTAGTTTAAAGTTGGCTTCTGATTAAGAAGCCTGCCTAAGGCAGTCTTTGATGCCCCAGGGCACTTTTTGGTAGGGAAGGCTAATTTTGTATCTTAAAACAGTGAGTAAGAGTGCAGGTTTTAGGAACTATTAGGGACAGAGAAGGGGATGGTGAGGGGTGAAAGAGGGTAAGAGTGAAGGTGGACCTGATCAATGGACAGAAGTGAATGCATGGAGACACAGTGAATCCCACTCTCGTCACCATTAATGTCTGTTAATAATCACAAAAATGTTTCCAGGGACAACCCACTCAGGCCCTCCTCCTGTTCCTCTCTCAACAGGAGCTTTCTTTCCCTCAATAAATATATTCTGCTCAAAAAATAATTGTAATAATAAAAATGAAGAAGAGGATGGACTTTGGACTTGGAAATGCTTGAGGTGGAATCTGTTCTTTGGAGTGCGGCCTGGGGCCTTTCGCTATTTCTATTTTGCCATCTGTGAAATGTAAATAACAATTCCTTCCAACTGGGTTTCCTGGGAAACAAAATGGGATAATCTATGAGCAAGCACAGTCCTGTGCAGAACAAAAACTCAGTCAGTGATTAGAAATCAATCAGATTTTTTTTTTTTCCAGTATGACTCAATAGCTCCTGGCGAACCTCACTGTCTTGCTGAAATTCTAGGTCTGGACAAAAAATAAACACCTCCAGTATTCAACATAAGCAAGCAAACAAATACACAGACAAAATCACAAACTATCAATGACTGAGTCTATTGGAGAATGAGCAATGAACTTTAATAACAGATAGGTTCTGGTCAAAGTTGATGCTTAGAAAAAGTGTGAGTTACTAGCTTTTTAGTGGTGTTTGGTCTGAGGGCCAGTTGAAGTTGACACCAATATACTCTGACAGAGGCTTTGCACGCTATCCCATACCTGCAATCGAATTACTTGGGAGGCAAAGGAACAACTATGGTTTTGAAGCTAGGGTGGAACTTAATGAGACCTAGTCCCAAAACAAAAATGTTTTGCAGGGATGATTATTAGCTCAGTGTTAAACTGTCTAGGAGGAACAAGACCCTATGTTGAATCCTCAGCTCTGGAAAAGACAGAAAAAAAAAGAAAGAAAAGAAAAATAAAGAAGGGAAGGAAGGAAACAAGAGAGAGAGAGAGAGAGAGAGAGAGAGAGAGAGAGAGAGAGAGAGAGAGAGTCTCAAGTCTAAACAATGAAAAGGTAGAGTTGAGGGCAACCATAGCTATTAGCAGGGAGAACTGCAGAGAGCTAGGAAGAGAATGTGCTGTCATATAGAGCAACAATTCTGCATTAAAGGAAAGAAAAAAATAGTTTATTCTGAGCCAAAGCTTAGTGATCATGGCCTGGAAGTTCAGATTCTTGTTATCCTAAATAACATGTTGCACCACTGAAGAGGTAACATGAACTTCTATGGTCACAGAAACAAAGAAAGGCAGAAATAAGTATCTTTCCCAGTTACTCTGGTGGAAGCATCGAGCAGGCAGGCTGCAGCAGGACTTCGAAGTCCCAGAGTACCAGATGCCATCTCAAAACCTTCTTAGCCTTGGAGTTGGTGGAAGCTAGATAAGGGTGCACTTAGCTTAGGTGTATATTTTGAGAAGTGGGTCTGTTAGTTATGAGAATGTCTTCAAAATCCCAGTGCCCCAGTCTGCTGAGGTTAGGCAGTCTGTAGGATGTTCAATATGCATGCAGCTTCTTCGGAGAATGTCAGGTCACGGTGTTCAAGTTCTATTATAAATTCTGACCTTCAGTTAAATATTAATCTTTCGCTAAACACCAAAGAAGAAATGTGTGGGACGGACACCAAAGAAAGACCAAAGAGAGCTGAACTGAGTTTCTACATACTGGGAGTCAGTGTTCACAGTTTGAGTCCAGCTAATTTGTTGCTTGCTAAAACAGTGAACTTTCAGAGGAATATAAAAGAATCTGGTCTCTAAAACATAATACTTGTAATGTCTAGGATATGAACCCAAATTATTTAATATTCAGAACTAGAAAAATATGATCCATACTCAAGACAAAAAAGCCAACCCCAATGTGAAATTTATGTTATAATTAGAGGGTAACAAGGTTTTTTTTCTGGTACCAGGAATTCAACTTAGGACCTTATGCTTGTGCTTGATAGGCAAGTATTTGTACCACTAGACTATCCCCGGGAGTGGACAATGATTTTAAAGCAGTTGGTTAACTACATTTGAGAACATAAAGGAAATCATGTTTGCAACAAATGGAAATATGGGAAATCTCAGAGAAACAGAATATAGAACCATTAGAACAGTAAAGAATTGAAAACTACACCACCACAAATTTGTTGTGAGCTTTAACATTGAATGCAGATAATGCTAGAAATTTATTAAACTTGAAAAGAGATTAATTAATAATTATTCAAAAGGTTGAATAATATAGATTGAAAAATCAAATAAATCCTCAATTTTTTGACTGCTTACCTATGGAATGATTTTAAAAGGTATAGCATATATAAAATTGGAGCAGCAGAAGCAAAGGAGATAAGGGATTAAATTCTAATTGTAATGCATGTGAATAAAGGAGAAACAAAGAGGTAAGAAAAGATGCAGAAACCCATCAGATCTTCACTGCTTAGGAAGAAGTTATTGTTTCAGATATCCTTCCGTATCATCTATTAAAATCTTTCTAAATTTTAAAAGTGCAAATGAAATCTCTCAGGAGATCCTTCTTTTTTTTTCCTTCCATCAAAAAATACTTATTGAGACTACTATATAAAAATTGGGAGGATAAAAATTGGTTCCTCTTGTTAGCTTTCACTGGACAGGACTTGTCAACGTTTTATTGCAAAGTCTTAATGAAGACTCATGTGAATTGGGGTGACTGATACAGTAGTGTTTTTTTCCTGACCTAATAGTTTTAGTTAAGCTATGAAAGGTTGAAGTAGAGGACACCATTGGAGGCCTCTCCAGTAGCAAATTCCCTGGACTACTCCTTCTGCTCAGAGCTGCCTCAGGAGCCTGGATTTCATGGCACTGTGGATTTCAATGTATACACTGTTCAGGTGCTTGGGACTCCTGGGATACTCAGTTGCATCATCTTTGTAGGTTGTTGTGCATGCTTTCTTGTGTGTTTGCTCTCTGTCAGCATATCCCTAAAGCCTCTCACATATTGGGCAGTAAGGGTAAGTTTTCCTACATCAAATCTTAACATGCTTTAACATTTCAGTGGCTCAACAGCAGTCTGTCCAGTAGAGTCCAAATTTCTTCTTTGACGTGTAGACCATTTGTGATTTTTATTTTTCTTGATGTCCAAATTTGGCTTAATTTCTTACTGATTACTACCATATTCTTCATTAGCTCTTTGCTCCGTGCCTTCAAGTTCTTTCCTCCTCTTCCTCTTCTCTGCTTCTTAAAGGTGTCCTCAGCAATTTAAAAAACAAACACATGTGGTAAGGACTGTTGGTTCTTTGAGAAATCATCCTTATCTAGCCCAGAGAAAATTAACCATTTAAGGGACTGGGGAGATGGCTCAGTAGAAACTGTGAGCTGAAATAAACTTTTCTCCTGAGTTCAATCCCCAGTTCCCCCACCTCAAAAAAAAAAAAAAAAATTAACCATGTGGACTGTCGAGCTATTTCCCCAGCCCCTGTTGTTTCTTCTTAATTTTCTTTTATCATTTCCTTTCTGTTTCAAGTAATTACTTGAGTATTTTACAGTAGGGCCATTGGTAACAAATTTTTAGTTTTCCTTTTTCTGAGACTTAGTTTTTTTTTGTTTTTTTTTTTATTACTGAAGGATATTTTGTTGGATAAAAGATTCTAGGTTGACAGTTTTTTCTTCCAGGACTGGAAAACATCTTGCTATTACTTTTTGGTCTTCATAATAAGAAATCTTCTAGGATTTGATTTTTTTCACATATAGTTCATTGTTTTCAAAATTTTATCTTCATGTTTCCAGAAGTTTGATAATCATGTCTCTTAGCATAAATGCTTTGGGGGTCTATTCTGTTTAGGATTTCTCAGACTTTGTATATGTAAGTTTATACATTTTCCCAGATTTGTGGAACTTTCAGCCTTTGTTTCTTTCATTACCTTTCTACTGTTTCATCTTGGAATTCTGAAGGTATGAATGCCAGGTATTTTGTTATATCATTTCATGGAAACTTAAGGCAGTGTTCAGTTTTCATTGTATGTTTCTATTTATTACTTAGATTGGGCAATTACAACTGCCCTCTTATGAGGTTCACAGTCTTATGTGCTCCTGTTCTGCTGTGTACTGTTCATGCTGCTATGAGCCTGGCAATTGAGGATTTCACTCCATTTTGTTTTTGTACTTGGGCTTGAACCCAGGGCCTTGCTCATGCAGACAAGCATTCTGCTGTCCCCAGCATGACACAAGAACTCACTGAGTGCTCAGGTTGCTCTCAGCCTCCTTGAGTACCTGAGATCACGTGCCACTGAGTTTTTATTTTAGGTATCATATATTTGCTTTTAAAGTTTCTATTTGATTCTCTAAAGAGTATCTTTATTTCTTTTCTGCAATTTCCTGTTTATTCAATTCAAATTATACTCATAATTGTTCACTGAAACTTGTTTTCAGTTCTATTTTAGAATATTTGTCAGATAATCCCTTCAATTCTGTCATTTTTGTGGTAGGGTATGCTGATTCTCTTAACACATTGAAGTTAAGATATTCTTCAGTGTTGGTATGATGCGTGATTTTTCTTTTCTTTTTTGTATCATGGACAGCATTTTAAGGACTATGGTATGAGGCTCTGAATTTCATTTAAATCCTCTGGTTTCTGGGCTCCTTTCTGCCATCACCGTGATAGGTGATTGTGGGCGCTTCACAGGTGACGTTTGGAGGTGACGCTGCCTCCTCACTGGGGGGAGTTGTGCCCCCAGGAAGCCTCCATTGACAGCGTGGAGTGAGGAGGAATCCCCCATGTTTCCAGGGGGTAGTAGCGGAAGTCTGGCTTTCCATTTGTATTCTCCACTGTGCTTGCAGGCGAAGCATGCCTTGTTGCAGTCTGAGGAGGTGGAAGTCTAGGCTTCCTGCCGGGCCTCTGTTGGTGGTAACATGGGCTGTTTTTTCGTCCAGAGTGCAGCTGCGATGGGGTGGTCCTGGTCAAATTTTGCTGGAGAGTCTTTTCCTGGTTATGTAGAACAAACAGCTTGAGCACCCCTGCCCCACCCCTGGATTTGTCTTTCTAGAGCCCTGATTTCTCTAGCATTCGTTCTAGGGGAAACACTGTCGGCAGCAAAACCTTGTCAGAAGCACAAGGCAAAGAGAAAAGCTAGGAAGTCAATGTTGTTTGGTTTCTGAGCTTCTGTGGTCTCTCATTAACCTGCTTCCTTTATTCCAGCCTTATGCTTGTTTTACTGTAATGACTGAGGTTCATAGCTGCATGTAGCAGGGAGAAGACTTTTGTCCCAAAATGGTGATTTCTCCAACAACTTTTTAAATTAAATATATTTCATTGAAATAAATGTATTTAAATGACATAAATGTATTAAATGGGTATAAACTTTAAATGTAAAACTAATCAGTTGGGTAACTAGTCTAATTTTATATGAAGGTTTTTATAGCATAAAGATTTGAATAAACACTTGAAGATGTAACTAGATAAAATAGTTAATCAACCTCATGTAATGTTATGCATCAAGTCTGAAAAGAGATGGTACAGAAGTTTAAATGTGAGTTTTATCTAATCTATCTTGAAAAATTTGGAACACAGAAAACATTCCAGTTACATTTGAAAGATCTGCACCAGCATCCATACAGATTTGGCTGATGGGAGTTGCTTCACTTTTGGTGATGGAAGCTGCTTTTATCCAGCTAATAATATGTCTTAGGGATGCACATTGAGAATAGTTGAAAAGAAGTGCTCACATTTAAATACATGAAAGGCCCATTTTTAGCGCTGTGTTTCCCACAGATGCTCTTTTTACCTTTTTCTCAACAGATTCTCCCTCATGAATAATGAATTTTCTGATAATGGTTAGGGGAACAGAAGAAGTAAAGTTATTAGATGAAAATTATCATCACGCCTATTTTATTTCACTTTTATTTTTATTAGCACTAATCCCACTTTATTCTGTATTTTGAATTTAGAACATTCAAACAGGGACCCAGATTTCTTATTTTTAGTTCCCAGCTTCATTCTTATCAGGAGCACATGTGAGAGGAAGAATGAGTGAAAGACTTGAGGACTTACGCAGTCTTGAGTAGTTATGGAAGAAATGACCTCTGCCTTCATAATACTTTTCTTCTGACATTTTTAACCCTGGGGTGGAGAGTGAAGCAATGGCTTTTTTTTTTTGGTACAGTGAAAAGAGATTATTGTTGAACATAGGTATACTCAAGAAAAGCCTTTCTAGGAAATGGGGAGGGTGATGAAATTTGGGACTGTGGAAATTGCTTCTCTGAAATCTGTGGATGTCTCCTTACATCATGGAACACCCTAGTACATTTCCATGGCTATGAGTTCCTTGGGGCAGCTGTCACTGCACAGGTTACCCCTCTAACATATGGGCCTTGAGGGTGTAAGAGTGAGCAGAAGTCAGAACACTGCGATGGTAGGTGCTGTGCTATGGCACCAACGCTCAGTGTGGCGAGCGGTGCCAGAATGCCTGGACAGTTTGAATACTTAGAGCTGCCTTTTTTGTTTTACTTTTCATTTTTTAAGAGTAGGGACATCACTTATTTGAGGCACTAAGGCAGCAGCAGGACACACATTTGAGGGTGGGTCAGATGGGCTCAGTTGAATCTGGGGTGGGTGCCTGGAGGGGAAGCCACTAGTAATGTCCTGAAGGCAGTTCATCGTGTGTGCAGAAGTGCCACGTAAGGGGCCTTCTCAGTGCTACCACTGGGCCCAATCTTGGCCTGTCCTCCCCAAAATGTCTTTTTCCATGTTGGTTACAAATAAGCACATGTTTCCTTTCCTTTTGCTAAAATTGTGGCTCTCTTCATTGAAGTTAAATAGAATTACTGGGTGCTGAGTTACAGTTACGTCTGGGGTGCTATGGGGCGGTAGGGGACCAATAGAAAACAAAAAGAATTGTGCACTCCCAAAAAGCTAGAAGAAAAGACTCTAAAAGCTTTCTTCATTTAAGAAAATGGCAGGAGATAGATATGTTCGACCTGAGTTAAACATCACACAATGTATGCGTGTTTTCAAACATTAACTTACTTTACCATGTACATTGTTATGTTTTGTTGTAGCCACTGAAAATAAATTTAAATGGAAAAAGTCACAAGGGGATAATCACCCATGGACAGAGATTTTAAAATAGCTGGGAGAGTACAAGGGTCACTAGTTGAATTAGTAAGTAAAACAATGAATCTCTCTTAAGTTAAAAACTGTGCTCTATCACCTTTCTTATGTGACTACTTTAATTTTGGTTCATCACATGGGTGTTTGTGAAGAGTGGGGCCAAGAAAACTCACAGGCTGTGTGTTTGATAGTTGGAGAAATCCTGGGATTTTTGCTGCTGGAATTAAGATCTATTGGTTAGAGATCATTAACATTGTAAAAACCTGAGATGGTGCATGACACTCTTGTATAGGAGAGACTGAATTGATATTCTCATTGTTTTGGAAAAGCCAGAGTAGAAATCATTTCATATAACAGAACCCAGAGGCAGTTTTTCAGCCTCACAGATTTCCAAATCCCTTCTCTTTAGGTTAGTTTGCAAACTGTCATTTTCCTCCTTTGCAATGTGTTCTAGAAGGTAAAGAGAATATCTGGAGCAGAAGGAAGTTATATAGAATACAGATCAGGCAGCCAAGATCAGTGGTCACCATCAGTGAAGGAGAAGACGGGCAGAAAGCAATCTTGGCTTCTTGGACAACTTCACACTGAGCATGCCCCATACCATGTGCCTGGCGTGATCTGGACCCGCGTGCTGTGCATTCCACCAGAGAGGCTCCCTTTGGGAAGATTTCTGACAATGGGGTTTGAAGCAGTAAATAAAACAGAGTGTTTGGTACTTTGGGCTAAAACATACTTAGGCCTTTCTTTATAATGTTGTTAGGCTCTTCATTAACCATTTCTTTAAATAACTTGTAATTAATTTATGTGAGAGGACCAGACAATAGAAACTGTACTTATTCACACATGCTATGATTGAATACATTGATTCCAGTAAGTCAGTCTTTATATTTGTTCTTTTCTCAATAAATCCACATTACTGGTGAGCTTGGGAAGGAGAGTTTATGGAGATGTCTTTTAATGGACTTACTGTAAAGCACAAAGAAAGTATATAATAATTTTAATTGATAATGAGGAAGCAGAGAAGCAGAACAGAAGAGCTTTTTAGTGTTTAGAGACCATGAATTTACTGTTTCTCTTGCACAGTCTATGAGTCACTCCTGACAAGAAGCCTGCAATTTTAGGTGTTTGCAGTTGCCTGACCCTTCAGAGCTACTCTCTGTGGGCTCTTTATGTAGCCTGGCTGCTGGAGTCTGTGACTTTTATATTCATTATTTGATTAAAGACTCAATAACTTTATTCAGGAGATATTTTCCTCATTTTGCTGTGAGGGTTTCAGAGAGGGAAGTGGTCAGCCCAAAGGGCACAGCTGTAGTCATTGTCTGAATTGGGACTGGATGTAGGACCAAAGGTTATGCAGAACTGCCCTTCCACTACATCAGGGTGAGCAGGGGCACTGTTCTCAGGAGCTGGCTGATGGTCCTTGCCAAGCAAAGCAAGAGCAGGCAATTCCCAAGAACATCTTACTTGTCACTGAGCAACAAAGTCCAAGTTCGTTCCTGTCGCCCTCCCTGGCTTACAGAAGATGGTGGAATTCCACACAAGGATTCCCAGATCTAACTATATGTTTCCTTCTCAGTTAGAGCTTAGCCTAAGCTTGATTTTCTTGAGAAAAATTCTTCTGGCATCCCCATAAAAAGGGTTTCCAGGTCACAACATTTATCCAGTCATGATTAATTATTTGTGGTCACTGGTACACCATGGCCTATGAGCACCTTGTTTATGACTTATTCAGAACCTAGTGAAAACTTTGGAGTTCAAATACTTATTGAATAAATGAAGGCTATCACTAGCCTCCTAAGTGACTCAGGGAGAGTGTATGATTCTCTTAGTTTCCTAAATGATTTATGATACAGTGTTCTATGATACTAGCTTCAAGCTATGCATTCTACTGGTGGAAGACATTTGAACCTTTTTAACCTAAATTCCAGGAAGTTTTTTCATGCTTATTGCTACAGTAAAAGAAGTGAGTTCTATTTTATTCCCATTTTTTCCACAGGCCTCAAAGCACATGCTCTATATGTATCCATTGGGTGGATGGATCTTCAGTTACCAATATCCATTGTACAAAGGCAACACAATCCAGTTTATTAGCATGGCCATGGGGCCTTGTAAAGGCAGACTTCTGTATATGGCTCTGAGGCAAGTCCAAATGCTTCATAGACAGTTTTCTTTCAAGCTAATTGGAGGTAGTGGGGAAAGGCTCAGTTCCACATTGAGCCATAGAAATATAGGACTTTAGTAACTTTCAATAGGCCATTGACATTTCACAGCTGAGGCTATTTAAGAACCTTGGTAGTGGAGTGATTTTCCCAGAGTCCCATAGGCAGGGAGTGGCAAACCTAAAAGTAGGTTCCAGCTTCTGACACTCTGTTCAAATCATTTCTAATCCCCAGATTGCTCTCCATAGTCAGTTGTCTTTGGTCACCAAGACCAGAATTCTGAAATTTCACGTCACTGATGCTATATGTAGTGATTTACAACCAACCCAGCACCAGTGCTTGAAACCTTGGTAGGTGCGTAACCTGGCCCCTCACAGAACCTGGTCACAATGATGATCCTGAGAGGAGGGTATGCTCACTGGGACTTATTGCCCAGGGAATGAGGTATTTCTTGCATCTTCTTATTAATTAAACCATTATGTTGGCCAGGATATTTGTGTATTTTCTACACAGATGTCCTGGTTCCTCAGGATGGTATCATCTTTGAAAATTCACATCCATCATGGTAACTATCACACCAGGACACCTACCCATAGATGCTAAATGAATGGCAGGATTTAGAAACTGAAACAGTTTGTCTGGACTGAATTAGCACTGATGGAAGTTAAAGAAATATTTCATTACTGAAACAAAGTAAAACTTAATTCTGCTGTGACAGGCCACCCAGAAGTGCCAGTCTCTCACCACGAGGGCCTTCCAGCCTCCAGGCTTGCTGAATTTGACTCCCGGAGGCAGCAGTTCCCTCTGTGGCAATTCCGTGGATCCAGTATCCCTGGCTCCATCAGTTGTCAAGCTGCTATTCTTTTAATGCAGCACAGCAAGCTATTTTGATAATGCATTTGTTTTACAATCAGGATCTCTCAAATCTATTTCTGATGGTCGTTTGGAAGCACAGTGTGGTTCTCACCCTCAAATTTTACTGTTAAAGAGAATCTAAATCTGAATATTTCTCTATCATTTTGATAAATATCTATCGTGGACCGTCTTGTGAATACTACAATTTAGCCAATGGCCTCTTATAGATAATAGGCCAATATGTCAGAATTAAACAGAGCTGAGTCCATGTATCTTTTAAAATCATCAAACACAAAGTCCTCCTGCTCATATAAATATAAAGGAAGGTTTGATTGTGTCACTGTCTGCAGGCATACAGTGCTTGTGATGATGGCTAGCTTGCCAGCATAAGCTATTGATTATTAAAGATAGATATTTGCTTCTCAGAAGTGTCTCCAGAGTTTGATCTTTGTAGTTTTTTTTCTTGTTGATCATATTTTATAAAATCAATTTACCCTCCCCATCTCTGTTCCATGGGGACAGATCTTTCTTAAGAGAAAGTGGTAAAACTGTCAATAACTATCTACAGAGTCGTTGAGGGGATGTATGTTCTCCCTCTCTGTGCCATGTGGTGGTGCTGTGACTTCAGGACAGAAAGGCTACTGTGGCCTTTGGTGGGGTGGTCCTGAGAAGTTGGAGAAGTCAACATCACTGTATCTATTCAGGCACAGCTGGATTAAAATTGCTTTTTATTTAATATTTTCCAAGAAACCCATAATTTTTTTTCTCAGATTCCTTGTCATTTGTCCTCTAACCTGACATGAAAGTTGCTGGAGGGAGGCTCTGGGGAGAAGCAGGAGAACTGGGGATTCTCAGGAGTGCAGAACTGCCCTGCCAGAAAACATGGCTTGAAGTTTCTCTTCCTGATGATCTTAGGAAGAGGACATCTGGGCAAAAGGGGCTCCTGGATTTCTACGTATTACATTGAAGCTGGAAAATTAATGACACTTTATGGTTCTTGACAAATTCAAAGGGTAATTTAGTAAGAGTCAGTCTAGTTGAAGAGGCTTTGGAACAGTTATCTCATCCAAGGTGAGGATGGGAGACATATAACTGGGTTTAAGAAAACAAAAACAAAAACAAACCAATGCTGGTTTTACCTATTATTTTCCCCCAATATTTTGTTAATTTCTTACAGGAAGAACCAATGGAGATTAATGGGGTATACGTGCATGCAGCGGCAACTTTTTCTGTAATCCCCCCTTAATACAGCTGCCTATTTCAGGCCTGATGGAGAGGAAGCAAGCGAGTGAGTGGCCCCGATAGAACCATCTATAATTAACACCAGTTCAGATTACATTCATAAACCGCCTTCCCCTGTTCTTTTCCTTTTTTTGGTTCTTCCTATCTTTCATTTGCCAGTGACCTGAAGAAGACAGGAAGAGAGAATTCATCAGGAATTAGAAAATACACTTAAAATACATTAACTATAAATAGAGTCAGAATTCAGTGAAGCAGAATCAGGCATATGAATCATAAGCTGAGATTTTACTAGTGTAAGCACTAAGAGGAAAAAGTTGTCAATACAAACGAATGTATACTGAAAATCAAGGAAAATGTACTTTAGGCATTTGATGGTAATGTGCACATGGTCTATGTAGCGCAAGAATCCTGGACAAACAGACCATCTGTGCCTGGCACTGATAGGATTTTTCTGCCCTAGACTTTCCCCATCCACTATCTCCACTTCTGGGGCTCAGCCTGTGTGTGTGTGTGCGTTATGTAAGTTGTTAGACTACAAGGAGATTTAATGGCTTATCAGCTTCTTTATGAGTCTCTTTATCCCACTACCCCAATATTTCTGCTTTTAAGTGTTAGCCTTGGATGGCAACTCCAGCTCCAGTCTTTCAGTGGAAAGTAAACGTGTTCTTCCATCACACTGCTATCTATAGCCACAGTACAGCTAGACTGCCCAAGACCCTCAGCATGGTGGTCTCGAGGGACTATAGCTATTCATGGGATAATTTGTATTTTCTATAAAGCATTAAGTACCTCTAGCAGAGGTAGCACACTGACTTTTTCATTTCTGTTGTCCTCAAGTTCTACTCCATTATTGCACCCTCCATTTTTTCCAGATTTTTCCTTCCTTGTTGTATATTCTTCCTGCCGCTTTCAGCCTTTGTTAGGGACTTCTGGTACTACCTCCTAATGATGTTTCTGACTTCAGAATGGCCTGATGAATCTCCAGCATCTGAAGCTGACTAATTACACCATTGTTAAAAATCCTTTCTCCTGAGACTCAAGTTGTCACTGCACATAGAACTTCTCCCCACCGCTTACAGAACTATCCATCTCTTGCACCGTGAGTTGACACAATTTGTCACCAACAGCAAGGTACTTCCTGTTTACTTTTATAGTTCAAGCTGTCTGTTCTGGTCAGAATGATTTTCTCCAAAGCTGGTCTCAAAAGCATTTTTACATCAACATTCCAACGGTGAATTTTGTATGTGTTCTTTTACTCACTTATCCTTTGTTTCTCTGTTTTGTTGCAATAGGCAAAATGTTCAACATAGGCAGCACCTGATCTTCTATTTCAGGATGAAGAGTAAGTTTCAAGTAGGGCTTTTGACAGTAGACATAGAGCAGCAAGAGGGTACTTTGACATGGATTAATTGTCTAATAATATTCCTTAGGCATGGTCCATAGACCTGGGTGTTAATGTGTTTTAGTCTAGGGAAAAATCCCATGGCTTCACATAGATTATTATTATTATTTTTTTTTTTTTGTCTTTTTTTTGAGACAGGGTCTCGCTATGCAGTTCAGGCTGGCTTTAAGCTCATTTTGTAGCTCAGGCTGGTCTCGAACTCACAACAATCCTCCTGCCTCAGCCTCCCGAGTGCTGGGATTACAAGCATGCACCACCACGCCCGGCTCCACATAGATTATTATTAAACATTTTGCAATGACTAAGAATCAGAAATCTAGAGAAAAATATTCATCCATGTTTCTCAACCACTCTTTTTTATTTTTAGAAAATTTCCTTCCATTTTAGACCGTTTCTAATCACATGCTGTTGTATTCTGGGTTTTTGCAAAGGAATAGATTTAATATTGGACATGTAATTTATAGGATTATTTTATAATATTCATTCAAAAAGTTAAATGTGAAGGAGTGCAAGAGATCTGTCCACTGGAGACCTGCAGAATCCATCCAAGGAGCTGGATCCTTTAGCAATGTCCTGCACAAGTCCATCCGAAGACTTAAAGCCTATGGCAATGTGTTGTGCAAGTCCATATGAAGGGTTCTCCCCAGGAAAGACTAAAGATCAGTGGTGGAAACTAGAAAGCCTGCACATGCAGTGAAGGTTTTGTGCCACAAGGATGAGGGATCTTCACTGTAGCCAGTCAGTAACACCTGAAGCAAAGATCAGAGCTCCCCCCAAAAGACAAGACAGTGGCTATACTTCATTGACACAATTTGCTACCAACATTAAAGTACTTGGATACTTGGCTAGGACCCAAAATCCTCCAACAGCAAGAATAGCCAAGTTCATATTGGGAAAACCAGCAGCTACAAGCTTCTCCTGGAAAATCAACAATGTATCATATTCCCCTCTGGTTCTCCTTTTTATGTCCCTTTGGCAACATGCCTGAACCATACGGACTCAGTTCAGCTGGGTGTTCAAAATTGACCATTAGTTAATCTATGACCCATGCTATTTTAATAAATCATTCCTCTTTTGTACATTCCCATTATGAGCCCCTCAAAGTTTACTAAAACATTAAGCCATAATTGATATTTTCACTGGAATCATGTTATTAGTAAAAGCAGATGTTCTGCGGCTCATAGAGATCATTTCACCTTAAGCTTCAAAGTTTTGAAAGATGTCAGATTATAGAAATGATTGCTTTTATCATAGAGCTTTTTATAAGGATCAAAAGCATGAAATTTGTCAACACAAGTTAAAAAGAATAAAACAACAATAAAAACTGTAATAGATATAAGAACATATTTACAAGGGTTAAATTGTAGACTTCAGTTTGTGTTTGAAAATATACTGTTAAATACAGCACTACAAAGGACTACAGATGTGTATAGATAGATTAAAATCGCATCAAATGCTCAGTTAAAAGCTACTATCTAATAAGACTATCAGTGTGGAAGAAGATCTTTATGTTAAAAGAAAAATGATCTTAGAGTCTGAAACTGAGAACATTTGTAAAGATTTTATGGGGGGATTTGCAAACACTTCCCCTGATACCTAGACACATAGATCTTTGCAGTGAAAAAATCAAAGCTTGAGCTCTTTAAGCGAGAAAGATTGATTTTTTATGATAAGAAGGTAATTTAATGTAATATTCTCAAGGTTTTTTTTCTTCTACATGAGCTAAGTTTTGTGCGGCACAGTATGCTTGAGGGTTGAGTGGTAAAAAAGCTGCTCTGAGAAAGAAGGTACAGAAAGAAGAATCTTCACCTGGGTAAGAAATAAAGATGTCTGAAACTATGAAAATGATGCACAGTACAAGGGTAGAGAAGAAGAATGAATTAGAAGAAGGAGAGGATGAACCCAAAAGAGGGAAGAGCAAAGAGAAAAAAGAAAGGAGAAAGCAGGGAGAACACTGAAAATGAGCAACCCATAGGGTGCTATAATGTTGGCCTCTCACCCAGACTGGGGCTAGAATGGTGGCTGCGTGATTCCGAGGAGTCTTGAAGATCCAGTGCTTCAACCCCTACCACATCTTGAATGGCAGGGAGGTAAGGTCCCAAAGTCTGCCTGGTGAGAAATGGAAGATGGTGGCCTTTTTGAAAGGTCTGAGCTCAAGCCAGAGTTCATAGAACAAACACCTTATTTGAAAGCAAAGACCCTGAGTCAATGTGCCCATGCCATGCATAGGATTCACTGGGCCTTGCTACTTAAAGCAACCGAACTAACCACATCACAGATGGCCATTGCCAGCCCAGCTGAACCCTGACTGGGGGTAATAGCTTCATGTACAGTCTGTGTGATCTTAAAGCTGTATGATATTGTACGTAAACCAAGAAATCAATATCTGTTTCTGTTGTCTTCCACTCCCAGGAGAGAGGGTTGTGAAAGCAAGGAGGCAGAAGTGGGAATGGCACATGCAGACTTCTCAACTTGGGCTGTAACACTCTTACCAAAACCTAAGTGGTGTTCGAACAGTATTTCCCACAGTTCTGGGAGCTGGAGATAGGAGATCGCAGCACTAGGATGGCCAGGTTCTGCTGGAGGGTCTTCTCCAGGGGGTCACTGGTACCTGGCTCAGTTCTGGTATTTCATATGATTTGACTTTCCTTGCTATACCCAACTCCCAGCTCTTTGGAGCTGCTCTCCTTGTGTCTTTTGAGTCTCCTGCACTACAAGTGTTAGTTACCCTGAAAGAAATGTTTCTTTATGAAATAAAACAGTGCTAGAAGCTGAGATTTGTGATCCAGAAACCCAGCAGTCTTCTTGCTGCTAGAAAACAAGCAAAAGGAAGAGTTCTGTGTTAATTGATGGGATTGATTCTTAGCTGGTGTACAATGGAGACAGGGGAAAATTCAAATAAAACCCAAAGAATTATCTGTGGTGTGTTCTAGCTTTTCCTAATTTAGTAATAAAGACAATAAAATAATAGTGACTCTGTACAGCAATGTTACCAAAATCTTATATGTCTTGGGAATAATATGGGTCATGCTACTACAGCATCCTGACCATAGCTAGACGTGACGTATACTTGGATTCCAGAACTCCAGGAGGCAGGGGCAGGAGGACTGCAGGTTGTAGACTAACCTGGGAAACTCAGTGACTCAGCCAGACCCTATATTAAAATAAAGAACAAAAACAACAAAGAACCAGAGATGTAGCTCAGTGTGAAGGCCATAGGTTCAGTCCCCAGTAACAACAGCAACAGGCAAAACACAATAAAAACAAAAAACCCCAAATTTCTGATCAGCTATGGTATCACCGAGCATATGAACTGAACAATGTGACAGTGGGAATTTGGAAGAGGTAGAAAAGAAAAGAAATTTAAAAAGGAATGATAAATTTGTGTGTGGTTCAGATAAAGACTGTTGTAATTACATTTTCTTTCTTACTGTTTTGTGCATATATTCATATATTCTAATTTTTACAGTTGCTTCTTCTCTTGATTTTCAAATATAATTTACATTGAATAAAGTTTACAGTATAACCCAATGCTTTGGGAAAAATGGCCCAGAAAGCACTGCAAAGGATGTAGAAGAAGAGTGTTATTTATAAGAGATCTTAGATTTGGGTTTGTAGTCAGTAATGGTTGGCACTTTCTTTCCCTTTTGGCAAACTGTTTCAGTGAAGGCTGAAGGAGGTAGCAGTCTCCTTTCCCACAACCGCTAAACCTGTTACTATTTAATTTTAAGATGGAAAAGTACATGTGTGAGTGTTTGGCAGCCCAAAAGGTTTCGTGGAAATTCATCTCTGGACCCCTTCTCATATTTGGGGGAATATGCGGCCTGTGAGAACAGCCTTCCCAGGGAGAAGTCAGGACACACCCTTCTGTAGATCTCTCTGCAGGCAGGGGCAGGGAGTGATGTAGGCGCAGCCACTGATGCACCTGGGACTTTGACATGCAGCAGAATCGGCCAGAGAAAGAGGCTTGGAGTAGGATCCATCCTCAGGCGAGTGCCTGGGGTTTTGGCTATTGCTGCTGGCCATGCTATGAGGTCAAATTAGGGCAGAGAAAAATGAGAGGGATGACGGTTGGCATAAGGGTAGTCCAGCTAGGTTTCTGGGAGGTGTGTGAGTCCATCACCTCACGGTGGCCAGAGAGTCTGCGGTTGATGGCAGTACTGGCCACATCCGGTGTGAACTGGTGGTTTTCATGGTCAGGTTTCAGTAATACTTCGTCTGAGCTCATGTCTCCTTTTAGCTTTTTTAAACCTTCCACTTCTGTTTCATCACTGAAGTTGCCTTTTCTTGCTCATAACCACAAAGTCTGTCTGATATGTCATCCATTACATATTTTTTACCCTGCTTATAAAACTCTTATTTAATTAGTAAGATTCCTAGATCTCAGAATTTCAAAAAAGTGGTATTTTAAAATATTATAGGGGTCAGGGAGATAGCTTAGTGGTGTAAGCACCTGCCTGGCAAGTGTGAGAACTCGGGTTTGGTCCCCAGTACTGCATGCCTTCCTGGCCCCAGGCCTAGCCACCCTCTGAAACCAGGCATAGTGGCACATGCCTAGAATCCCAGCACTGGGGGGGCTGAGACAGGAGGCTCACTACAAGTCTGAGTAGCATAGTGAGACCCCATACCAGCCAACCAACCAACCAACCAACCAACCAACCAAATAAATAAATAAAATTATTATAGGGCTAGCTCTTTTATAATTAGGACAAGTGAGGATATAAATTTGACTTCCTCAAAATGTCATCGTACAGCTAGGCAGACTGAAGCCTACCAGGAGTGCTATGCTCCTGTATTTAGTCTTCCTCTCTGGTTCCTGAGTTCTAGAATGCTTGGGTTTTCCTAAATGAAGGAGATATGAGAATCAGCTTCTGTTATTCATTGTAAGTCCCATCAAAACCCAAATTAATAAAAGTTTAAAAGTGAAATTTTTCTTATTCGAAAATTAAAAAAAATCTAAGACTCTTCAACCATTGATGATAAAATGAGTTTTGATGGACTCCCAAATAATTTCTGGTTGGGGGTTGGTCACCAGACGAATAACACTGTGTTCGGGCTGCAGCGCTTAGCCTTACGCCTCAGCTTCCTGAGGCATTGAGCCAATACCAATGGCCAGTCACCCTTGTGTAGTGGAGCTGGCCTAGAATCCATGAACAGTAGAGTTGAGACGGCGTCTGCGTTGATGAAGACATTCACACTGTGGTGCTCACCTCAAACTCAAGAGTGTGCAGGCTTGTACTCTTAAGAGCATTCTGGCCCTTCTTATCCAGTGCCTCTCCCATTCATTTCTATGTTTTATAATATTCTTTACAATAAAGTGGTAAATGTAAATAAAGTGGTTCCCTTAGGGAACTAAGTCATTAAAAAAATACTATCAATCTGAGGAGGACATTATAGGAATCCTGCACTGTCGTTAGTTTCACAGAGGTGTGGGAAACACAGAGACTGACTATTTGGGAATGACAAATTAAGATGGAGTGTGGTCTGGAGAGACTGAGCTCTTACCTTGTGGGATCTGCACTAACTGGATAATTAGTGTCAGAACTGAACTAAACTTCAGGGACCATTTTGTCCCTGTAGAGAATTGGACAATTTCTTGGTGTGAAAAACACACACACTTGGGGTCAGAAAGGTGGAGAGTAGAGAAGTTCTTTCTGTTGGTGGTTCTATCATGTTATTCTTCTAAGTACCCAGAGGAGATGGGAGGAGAATGTTACACTGCCCTGCAAGTTCTTCCAAGGGATGCCCGGCCTGCTGTGATAAGTTACACATCATCATAGAGGAACGAATTCCTAGAAGACACTGGGAGTGTGGGTCAGTGAACATTTCTAAGGATGTCCTATTGCAGCAGGAAGTGCCCCCTGCCCAGTCGGTGTATTTAAGTTCTCAGCTGCCCAGGTAATGGTTCCTGTTGCAGCTCTGGTTGCCTCTGTTTATTAGAAATTATTGCTCACTGTGACGCACATTCTGAGCCAGCCCAGGGCTTGCCACTCTGGAAGCAACCGTGCTGACCTCCTTGGATGGAGGAAGGACTGTGTTCTGTTTGCCCTTGCACTATAATATGTGACTGGAATCTTTCTGCTCCTCTTGTGCAAGCTAGGAAGGAGGGGTTCTGAGAGTCAAAAGTCTTTCCCGTTGCTTGTAACTCCTTCCCCTGGTTGCAAGGCTCATCCTAGGCTCCTCATCTGAAGGCTCACAGATGTTAGAACTACTGAGCTCAGTGTCTTGTTTTGGCTCACTGGGGGTCTAATGCTTTCTTTTGAACTCCCTTCTTATGTGTTTCTTCTTATCCACAGAAAAAAAGATTTGATCCAATAGATTTTTGTATCTGCACAAAAATAGATTTCTAAAATAAAGCCATATTTAATGCCACTATTTCTAGTTATAAACCTTCATAGGATTAATATTTGCTCACCCTTGTAGTATTTGTACCTTTCAAATAATTGTTGATTTTTACTTCATCTTGAGATTATGTTTATCTTCATTCATGTTTTTCATGTGCACCATCCTCTGTGACGTGCAGTGCAGCTTTATTCTTTTGTTTCACACCTTACCAGTTTGAATACAGATTAGAAACGTGTCTCCAAGCTCAGTCCTGTTGGCAGTAGGAGGAAGGACAGTCGCTCTTCCCCATGAGGCAGGGCCTTTGTATGTACCCTAAAATGCATCTCCTCCTCTAGGGAGGCAGTCGCTTTCATACCACGTCATCAAAGGTACATGTTTCACCTCACTTTTAGATGTTCCTTACAGTTTTCCTTTATTCTGCCCATTTATTCTTATGAATATCTATACTCATATTAGCAACAGCTCTTAATCTAGCATCATTTGCAAACTTCAGTTAAGTACCATTTGCCGCCTCTACAAGATCATTAATAAAGACATCAACCGTAGCATCTTGGAAAGCTGCTACATGTCTTCCTAGACAGGAAGAAGTGAAGACGCAGAGGATGTTTTCTTTGGTGCTAAACCATCGAGCCCTTCTCCCCGCACCTCCGGCTTCTGAGGCCCTGGCAGTGTTCGCTGTGAGGCGGCGTCCCCTCCTCAGCACAGACGCGGCCACGTGCTGCCTCTTGTCATGTTTTCCCGGTGTTAAAACGTGAGTTTTCCTAAATAAAAATATATTACTGGCCTGTGTTAAATCAACAGGAAAAAATGTCAAATATTTCTAAAAATGTGAAGTGTTGATGTTCAGGAAGTCAGATAGGCAAGAAATGAAGCACAAGAGAATTTATTCTCAAAAAAACTTATTTTGAGGGAGAGTACTACATACAGAAGCTGTGGATAGGAAGTCTCTGGAAGGAAAGAAGGGCAAAAGGAATAAAGAAAGAAAAAAAAAGAAGAAACCCACTGATTTATCATAGCTGTATGTTGGGTGAAATTTACTTTTTCCTTTTATTCATTCTCTCATGTGTCCTCTGTTATTTCACACCCGTCTCCCAGGTTGAGGTCATAAACAAATACCCTTCAAGTTTTAGGATAATGCTGATTTTTTTAATGACATGGGAAAACTTTGTAGGCACAGAAGTTAAATAAGTATAACCTTTTCTCTTTCACATTTTGTTCTGGCTGCTCCTTTTTCTTATCATAAAGACACTTATCCTAGGGGGACATCATTTAGGTGGAAGTTATTTGACCTTTTCAACGCTCCAAAATCTGACCAATATGAAGAGCCCAGGAGAAACAAAAACCTCTGTGGGTCCAAAATGGATAATCCATGTGGTGAGTGACATGGACCCTGTTTTATACCTGGTATGCTGGCTGCAGAGTGAGTTTTAGAAGCGATTATGCCTGACTGTTTACTGAAGTGTCCCCTTCTCTCCCATTTCAAATGGGAGGAAGTTTGACTGGGTGGAAACAGAAGTTGTTTGAGGATGAAAGCGTTGTCTGTTGTTTGCAGTGCTCCTCTGGACGTTAGCTCTGCCCAGGGGTCTCTGAACATTATGGAGGGAGACAAGAAAGATTTACATGAAACCGAGTGAATAGAGATAGATTTGGAGGTCCAGTCTGCGGGAGACCTGAGTGTTCCCTGGCAGTGCTAGCGTGGTCTGGGGCCTGTGTCAGCCCCAGAGATGCTCCTGCGCTCTGGACACAGCATGAGAACAGTACAGATGGGGATGGGCAGGAGCTAAGTGCCCAGTGCTGTGGACAAATGCTGATGGGGGGGAGGGGCTTGGTAAAGAAACTGGCCCCATTGTGGAAGCAATCCAATCAGTGATGCCCAAAGTGGAACTTCTCCATAGTCCTGTGGCATGGGAGGTGGTGTCAGATTAAATGTTCTAAGGATGATAAAGGAATATGATTATGTTTTCCTAAGTTTGTTGCCTGAGATTTATCTTTGTTATATTTGATTGCCTAGCTGCTCAATTAGCAAAATCTAAAACAGTAACTGGTTCACTAACAACCACAGTGAGTTTCCACTACTGGTATAAGGAGAAAAGACCAAACCAAGATCCAGAAAGTCTTAGATTGTTTAAGAAGACTTGATAAAGGAACCTCAAAGGTCCATCATGTTCTAACAGATGTGACATTATTGTCCCCAAGTGTCCTTCCTCTTCTTCCTTGAATTCATAGGATACCCTCCCCTACCAGGGTTTCCTAGCTTTCCTCTGAGCCAATATGCCCCCAATTTTGGTTACAAAAAGAGCGATGTGAGCAATATTTATTATACATCCTTAGAAATAAAGGCACTTGAGTTTGTTGCTTATTTACTGTAGCCTGAAACCTGCACATGACACCAACTCAATTTTGATCATCCAAAAGAAGATACAGGGCCAGAAGTGAAAGGAAATGGGTTCCTTAAGTGACCTTATAAAATAGTCCTACTCAACAAGCCTAAAAGAGCAGATGATTATTTGGAAGAGAAATAAGGCTCTGCTACATCAGAGTCATATATATTTAATTTTAGGGAAGGGTCTACAGGATGTTCAGGGTCTCACTACTACATTGGACTCATAGTGATCTGCCTATTTACAGCCTTCGAAGAGCTGGAATTATAGGTGTGTGCATCACACCTAGTTTCAATTGCTGTCTCAGTATGCCCTGGGGGCGGGGCCAGCTTGGCAGGCCTGGGAATTGAACCCCCAGACCCTGCACCTGCTTGTGGCCCAGAGTCATTATATTTGAATTAGCACAGTCTTTATCTTAACATTTATCAAGTTTACTAATCTTTTCGTCTTATAATAAATCCTTATAAAATATAAACAATATTGCTTATATCTGGAGTTTAAGAGGTACAGATTTTCAAAGAAAGTTTTGATGTTTAGTTTTTAGGCCACATCATAATCATAAGCATATTATATTTGTGCTTGGATTTTATGTTTAATATACAACATCACGAACAGCTCCATCCCTTCCCTTCTCATATCACTAAATGTTCTTCAGAAACAGTCTTTTGAATGGTGTGACATCTGGATATACATAATTTACTAATGAATCTCATGTTGTTAGGTATTTAAATTACTTCCAGGTTTTTGTTTATTTGTAGGATTGCCATGAATATTTCAGTATGTGAAGCTTGGTCTTCATTTTATGTGTTTCTAAGAACGGCATTTTAGTAGTAAAATTACTGCATCACCTCTCCTTTTTCCAATCCTAGGTCACTAAAGACCACACTTCAGCCCTCATGCTAAAACTTTTCCTCATGTATCACCAGAAGAAAATACTTTAAAATAAACTTCATTTAATTTTGTTTCTAGGACCACATGTTGTCTTTCTTTTCGTTGTTGTTGTTCTTTCTAATTTCAACTTCAAGGCTGGCTTCAATTATCTCACATTTTACCTTTAATAAGAGTAATTTTTTATACACCAGGAATGGAGTCAAATGTCTCTGGACTAAGTTACCCAGCCTTTTTTTTTTTTTTGAGACAGGGTCCCACTAAATCTGTTATTATGTTAGCATGTGGTTATTGGTCCAGTTCAAATACATCATTCTACTCCTTAAACACACCTCCCTGTGTCCTCGTTTCATGTACATCTACCTCTTTCACAGTCACCATTCATTAAGCTACCATTGAATATTTAATTTCTCTGTTTAGATTTCCCATAATTTATAATTCTAATATATATCTGCTCCCATGCTACTGTTGGAACATTTTTTTTTCACTGTGTGCTTGTCAACATGGGGCTTCCCTCATGTGATACCTGCAGAAGAGCCTTGAAAGATTGCCTTTGTGCTTTCTGAAATCTGTGCTGAAATTTCTAACATGTGCATCATCTTATCTCTTTTGCAGTGTTTTTAAAGCTCCATAGAATGGATGGCTTGCAAACAACAGGCTTTTACTTCTCACAGTGTAGGAGCCTAGAGGTCTGGCATCAGGGTGCCTGCATGGTCTGCTGAAGACCTACTTTGGATCTGCAGACTACTGACTTCTGTACCCTTGCCTGGCAGAGAGGGGATAAGAGAGTTTTCTCACATTTGTGAGAGTTCTGCCCTCATTGTCTACCAAAAGCTCCACCACCTAATAACTTTACATTAAGGGTTAGAACATTTTTTTGGGAGGCTGACAAACATTCCATCCATCACAGGAGTTTTGGGTTGGTTAAATCTGATCCTCACTTTGACCTGGTTGAGTAGTGCCTAGAATACTGGTGAAGCAGACTTCACGTGTGCCTGTTACAGTGTTTCCAGAGAAGATTGGCATGTGGCTCATCAAACTTTGTGGGAAAGCCCTGCTCTGTTGGGGGCCCAGATCTAATAACATGGGGGAAAGTAGACCATTGAGCATGCACATCTGATCTTGTGTAAGTGCACTTTTGGCTGTTTCCACTGCTTATGAACTTTGGCCTGCAGAGTTTTCAGCTCTGGAACACAGATTTGCACCATCAACAGACCAGTGGTCTTTCAGGTCTTTAGTGTTGGACTGTGGCTATGTGATCTCTCTTGTGCTGAGCCTTTCAGCTGCATAGATTAATTATCTACCAATTTCTCTGGCTCTCTGCCCTGAAGGCAGCCATTATGGGACCATTTAGCCTCTGATGGTATGAACCAAGTCTCCTACATATAATCTATTGATTCTGTTCTTTTGTAGAACCCTAACACATATAAACATGCAAAAGATGCATTCACATATAGTTACTTGCCCACAGAGCCCTTGGGGTCAGATCTACATTCCATGTGCTCAAGAACTTTCTGCCAAACAAGTCACTCTGGTGGGTTTTTGAGCACAGGGCAAGCAACACAGACTGACTGTGATGAGGAGAGGCTGTTTCATAGAAATGAAACACATGCAAGTAACACAAAGTGACAGACCTGGAGTTAAGAGCCAAGCTATGTGGTGACATGTTCAGACATGCAAGCAGAGAGAATGGGTCAGACAAGAGTACACAGCAAAGAATCAAAAAAAGGTTGAGGTTGGAGAGCTTGTCCTAAGGGGAAAAGACTAAGTGCCTATTAAAATTTCTAATACTATTCCACTTTTCAACACTTGTTTATGTGAGTCTCAGCTGTACTTCTTTTTCTTTCTTTGAGACAGCACTATAACAAATTACTATTTCACTTGTAATACTTTGAAGGGTTTCTGCTTTGTGTGAATTAAATACAGTTGAATGGAACTTGTCTAGCTAGGGATTCTTATTCTTTAATAGTAGGAAGATTATACTACAAGGTTTTTATGGCTTTCCTGAAGCACTACCCTATATTAGTTTGAATAATATAAGTTTTTTCTTTGTCTTTTTACACTCTGATATTCTACTATAAAGGGTATGCTTATCAAACAAGCACAAAATGATCCTACATACTCTTATAATGTCAACACTTACTTGGGTCTTATTGGACTTGAGCCCTTGTTCTATCATTTACTAGCTGCAGGATCTTACTATCAAGGGAAAGGATTATACCAGAAAGCTGCAGGAGAGCTATTTATACTGCCGGGATTAGAACATATGATGAACTGCCATAGGAAGAAATTTGTGTTAGTGGCCTAACAGTTATGTTCATAATTTCTTCACTGAGTAAGTGCTATGAGCAGAATAAAAATGCAGAATTTTTAATAAAACAAATTTCACCAGCATAACTTATGAAAATGCTCACTATATTAAGGATTGGAAGATGTAGCCCTTGATTCAGCTATAGTGTATGTTTTTATAAAATATTATTAAGGAAAACAAAAATACATGCAAAATTGGAAAGTAATTGAGACATTGCTACTAAATATAATAAAAATCTAAGATAGATAATAAGGTATTTATGGTAATGTATTGCCCAGCTTTGCTATAAATATTCATATTTAGCAGATATCTTTATTTGAAAGAGTAATAACAAGAGCTCACATTTATAGACTTCTTACCACATGCTCAGTATTGTACTTGTCCAATGCATTTATTATATACACAAACCCTCAAACAGTCTGATGATGGGAATTCTGTAACACTTTCCATTTTGCAGAAGACAAAATTGAGGTACAATAAATAGAATCAGCCGGGCGTGGTGGCGCATGCCTGTAATCCCAGCACTCGGGAGGCTGAGACAGGAGGATTGTTGTGAGTTCAAGACCAGCCTGAGCTACAAAGTGAGCTTAAGGCCAGCCTGAACTGCATAGTGAGATCCTGTCTCAAAAAAACAAAAAAAACAAACAAAACAAAACAAAAAAAAAGACACAATAAATAGAATCATCTTTCCTTTTTTATAATTAATTTTATTGAGAAACAAATAGCTGAGGCAGTTTCAAAATTGATTAATAGGACAGTTTCAATAATTAATACATTGCATATTGTTGTCTTCATAGTTGTTATTCATAGTACAAGATGCAGACATGATATCCTGTCTAAACACTATTAGTACAAATCTTTCTTCTCATTGAATTAAGAGAAAGTAAACAAAAACAAAAAAACCTACTCTAAAACCATCTTTTCAATGATTTGCATAAACATATCTCTTTGATTTATATAAAAATATATTACTTTATTTTGCACTCTTTTCCAACCCAGAAGTGAGAAGAAAAACCGTAGGATCTGATATAAATTACGATGCCTCTTGCTCATCCCTCTTGCTCATTCGTGCCACTGTGGGACAGCCAGAGCTTTGTCAACTTCAACTTATTTATTTCTCGCAGTGTCCAGGGGATGCTTCTTTGTGTGTTACTGACCAAATCCGATTGGCTACCTTGGGGCACAGCAATTACCTGGGGTCAGGTAATTGAAAGGGCTGGCAGGACTCTCATGAGGCACACTCATGAAAGATTTATGATAGGTAGAGCATGCACAGCACTGCAAGCAGAAATACATAAAACAAAGTTGTGAAGGCTGGGAACACCTCAGCGTCGCTTCCAGAGTCCTTTCCTAGTCACACAGAATATGTTCCGTCTTAGCATCACGACCTGCCAACTTGGCAGCAAGATGTGTGTCTCAAGGAAGATGAGGCCCGAGTGTGCAGGAGAGCCTTTCTTGGCTCACTGAGCAAACAACCAACCTGCGGCTGAGTGGCCAGGTAACCAGCTGTGGACCTTCCATGGCTACATGTTCACTAAACTATGTAGACAAGCTGAACTAGGTGCCTCCAGGGGGTCATTTCAAACTTTAAACAGCCCATTGTTAATCATTACCTAGTATACATTTTTTTCTATCTTGGTAAAACTTCTGTAGTCTGGAGATGCCTCCAGGCCAGGTTTGAGCACTATTCCCATATGTGTAGATTTGTCATTTTAGTTGTTTTTTTTCCCTAGCACAACACATACAAGAAGTCTCCTGTATGTATGGAAATGTTCTTGACCAATAGTGTCAGACAGAATAGCAACTAGCCACAGGTGACAACTGCATACTCGAAGCGTGGCTAGTATTAGTAAGACTTGAATTTTACCAAATTCTGCTGTAATTAAGCACATGTGGATAATGGTCAGCACAGTGGACAGCGCAGCTGTGCCCTGTTTCTGTGCTGACCGTGCTATGTCTGTTGTGCACTGCTGTGTGCTCTCTAAAGCAATGAAGCTTCATTTGGTACTGCCTTGTCCACTGAGCAGTGCTGCCTCTGAGAGGCCTTCCTGCCACTTGTGCTGCATATGACGCTGTGCCATATTCACTAGGCCTTGAAAGGCCTTTTACTGGCTTGTGTAGTGGGCAATCTGAAGCACCCTAGACCAATACCAGACACTGTTGACTGCCTGTTTGAAAGCCATTCCACATCCACTACATACTAACTAGCAGAACCTGCCTCCCACCCTAGAGATGAAAACTTCCAGATTTTTGTTTCTCCATCCTCCTTTGCATTCATACTATGGGAGTGTGACTCAATGTAGCGCGCTACCTCGCCAGCAAGGATGACGCAACAACCAGCTCTTCCATCGGCAGTTTATTCAGGACCCTTGAACAATCTTGCTGCTTCTCCCCCGAGCACAAGCAGGCTGTCTCCTAAATACCCCCAGGGACCCAATCCCAGTTTGACACTTGGCCTTTGATGATAGGTCCATCTATGCGGAAGCACACTAGTGCCTTTTGTCTTAACCATATATGGCAATGAACAGCGAGGAGAGCACTCACCCCCGAAAGGGTGGAAGGCGGAAGCCAGCCCCACGTTGGGCGCGGCAACACGCAGCTCTCCACAACTCAACACTGGTGAACCCAACCTGAGGGGACATCTGCTTCAGTCACACAGCAGTGGCTGAATGCTCTCCTTCCTATGCTGAAATTCTAACCCCCATCTTGGTAGTTCTAATAGATCAAGAGGCAAAGCCTTTGTGAATTAGAAAAATGCTCTTATAACAGGGACTCCAGAGAGCTCTCTGTTTCTCTGCAATGCAAGGATATAACAAAAAGTTGGTAGATGATGCTCTGGAAGAGACTTCTTCTGTAATAAAACAGAGGTACATGGAAGAAAATGATTGCTTTCCTTTGGAAGACTGTGGGGAGGTGGGGAGGTAGCAACCCCTGCTAGGCTGCACAGAGGCAAATCTGAGGCTGATACACAACTGGCTCAGGATGCCTGTTTAGAAGAAGCCTGGATCCTGATGACATCCCTGTGTGACTGAGGAGTTCTGGGAATAGCTACTTCATGATTTCTTATTACATTCAATAAAATGGTGCTTCAACTCTCGTAGTGCTTTAATTATAGCTCCCCTGCTCCAAAGGCATCACTGCATGGTGGGCTGAGGTAGGAAACAAGTGTAATTGATAACACTGCACTTTACTCTGAAATTCTCCTGCTGAGACCTTGTTATTTTAAAAAAAAAGTTTAAGAGACTAAGTAGAGGGAGACTTTGTATAGCAAACTCTCACAGGAAGTTGAACTAAGTGGGTCTCTAACTGGAGGTAGACATAGTCACTACAAGGCGTGTGGACAATGTAGCGTGAAAAATAACAAAATGGAGACAAAAAAGAAAAGCCCCAATTGAGGCATCAAGCGCTGTCACAAAGAAAATATTCTTTGATTTAAAAGTATGTCATGTTTGTGTTTTTCTTCTTTCTCTCTTTTTTTAATTTCTTAACTTCCCCTTCCTGTTTTACTTAACTGTGTTACTGCACCTCTGCTGCTTTTGAGAATTTGTTTTTAGAGAAATAAAAGAGGCTACAGCAGAAGCCCTTCATCTCTTCGGTAGAGGGCTATCATAATTTTGACTGGATTAATGTACAGTGTTATTAAGACTCACAGAACTTAGTCATTCAGTAATCACTGATTAATTTCTTACACAAATTTTTGTTTCTCCTGAAACTAGTTATAGTTTCTTTTTGTTAATCTGGATCGTTATCTGTGGCTTATAATTCATGTCCCCCAAAGATCTGCTGTAGTTGTCACTCTGAGTTAATATTCCCTCAATTTCACTTCCTGGAAGCAGTTTTCGCCTGAGTCTTCTGATCTGTTTCAAGCCAGAGTGGCTGTGCTTAATTACGTAACTTGCAGGGCTGGTATTTTATTTCTCCATACACTGAGGATCCAAAGAATGAGACATGACATTTGGTTTCCAAGCCCCGCATCTTCCCCTTTATTGACTCCCCCTCCCCCATTTTGGTGAAGCCTATTGTTGGTTGGCTTCCTGAGAATATGCCCATGCAAAGTACAATTCCTCAGACATTTTCTCCTCATATTTGTTTGACAATTTGACTGGGAATAAAATTATAAGCTAAATATACATTCCTTTCAGAATTTTATCACTATTGAGCCATAATCATTATTGCCAAAACTGGTGCTGTCCTAATTCTAGATTCTTTACATATATCAGAAACTAGTAAAGTACTGCCCACAGGCCAAATCCAGCACACTGTTTGCTTTTGTTGATAAAGTTTTATTGGAACACAGCTATGCATTATTAATTATTTACATATTCTCTGTGACTGTTTTCATGCTATAACATCACAGCTGGGTAGTTTTCACAGATAACATATGGCCCACCGAGTCTGAAAATGTATTCTTTTTTTTTGTTGTTGTTTTTTGTGGTACTGGAGGTTGAATTCAGGACCCTGTGCTTGCCAAGCAAGTGTTTATCCTACTGAGCTATCTCCCCAGCCCTGAAAATGTATACTTGTACATCTGGCTTTTTAAAGAAAAGGTTTCTGAACGCCAAGTTTATAAATCCTGTAAGAGTTTGTAACATTTTCGTGTGATGCCCAGTATTTAATATATCCTGCTGTGGATCCGTGCCTGTTCATTATGTTGAGCACCTTGTCCTTCACTGTAATGTATTATCTGCACTTATTCCCACTATAATCTATTCGTCATCTATAAATTCTTCAGTTCTTTTTATTTATAGTTTCTCTTGAACTATCCTTTAAAATTGTTCTTCCTTCTCCTGTTTAGTTCACTTTCCACTGCTGTGACAAAGTACCCGAGCTAGTCAGTTTATGAACAGAAAAGTTTATTTTGGCTAACAGTTGTGGAGATTTCATTCTATGTTTAGTTGGGCTATTACATTTGAATCTCTAGTAGCAAAGTACAAGGACCGGGGCTATCGCTCATTGCCATAAGGTCCTGAGTTCAATTCCTGGCACCGCCAAAAAAAAAGTGTTGCTCCTGTAGTAGCTAAGTATATTATTAGGGAGTGTGAGGCAGGGAGAGCTGCCAATCCCCTGGCAGCCTATCTGTGAAGACATAGGAAGGTACTGCAACCCAATGCGCCCTCCACAGCTATGCCTTCTATGACCCCTTTCACTTGGTTCCAGTTCTTACTGGTTCCTCTGCCTCCCCATGGACCACAGGCTAGCAGCCATGCCTTCAACACATGGGCTTTCATGGGACATTTATCCACAACATAGAACCACGATTTTACCCTGATTTCTGAGACATTTTTGTAATTATTTTGCAAACTTGTTCTGATTTTTTAAAAAAAAATTTGTTTTTCTGATTTTTTATTTTGCTATCATACTTAATTTCTGCCTACAGCTAATAGAAGCACTGTTCTTTTTTTTAAAAAAAATATATTTAGTACAAGATGCACAGGGTCTTACTACACAGATTGGACTCACAGTGATTCTCCTGTGTTCAACCTCCCAAGAGCTGGGATTATAGGCCTGTGCCACCGGACCCAGTCTCAATCGCTGTCTCATTGCACCCTGCGGGCAGGGCTGGCATAGTACGCCAGGGATTGAACCCCATCACTGAGCCTGCCTAAACAGGTGCTTTAGTGGGCTGAGTTATCTGGCCAGCCCAAAAGTACTATTCTTATTTCAGTGTATTATCCTTTCTTTCTTAGAACACCTTTTAAGTATTATTTCTTCTGTAGACACTATCTTCCATGTTTTCCTTCCTTAATTTTCATTTTTCACATTTATTAGCTTCCTCAAATACTGATGATCTTTGGACATCAAACAGTTGTCTATAATTTTATGCCTTTAAGTGGGCTTGCCAGTGTGGGCTTCCCATAGAATGCTCTGACAGCGTCTTTTTCTGGAGAAAACTGGAGATCAACATTGCTGAGGGCTTTTCTCCTGAGCTAGTCAGGTTGTCTAGGGAAAGCTCCTCAAAAATATAGTCCTAGATGTTTAAACATAACTACCTAACATTATGGGAGTTGAGTGGGCGAAGAAGGCTGTGGGCTGTCAGCATTTAATATGTTTATTTTTAAATCTTAAATCCTTATTTTAAGGTCTGCACCTCAGCTGCAACTGAGTCTAGTGCTCCAGTCTAGAGAACATCTCTCTGAACTGGAGCTCATCTCCTACGTATGCAAGGGAGGGGCAAATGCTCCTTTGCACCGTTGGGGACAGGATCTGGGCAGCATCTGTGTGGGGGGGTGGGTGGTGACTCCACTTCAATAGTCTTCCCATTCCCTGTACCACCACATTGCTCCAGTGCTGTCTCCAGTTGTAGGGCTGAAGCCTGGGACTCACATTCTCAGAATTATTTGTTGGTTAATTCTGTCAACAAGAGCACACCTATATGATCTGGAAGGCCTAAGAAAGCCAGAAACCCTATCATTGCCTTCTGTAACAGTATGTATTTTGGAGGGCTTCTGGAGGTATGCAGTTTAACAGCAGCTTCATGATCTTTCCTTGCCAGGTGTGTCACACAGCTGAGGTTCCCGAGGCTCTTGTAACATCTTGACTCTAAGAGCTGATACACAGTGTCAAGAGTAGCCATGACCTCACCCACCCTATGTGCCTAAGTTCTCCACACTGACTCCCTGCCTGCCTGGTACAGTCTAAGCACCCCACAAATGGATTTGTGACCAATCCTTTGGGTTAGGCTTCATCATTTTCCTTCTTCCACAGGTTAGCTTGGTAAGGCGAGCAACTCCTTAGCTTTACCACATGCTTTGCAAGATTTGATGAAGCAGTTATCACTTTGACATGCTTTTCAGACTCTAATGCTTTTCAACAATTGTTTTCTCTGCATCTATCCTTGCTTGTGGGGATTTATGCCTTTCATATATTTTTTTGTCATTATATGATGGCCTTTAAGGAGGATGGAGAGGAATCCTACCCCATGCTCCACCCACCGCTCCACACCTGTTCTCTCTTGTACCCTTTCCCAGGAGGATACCAGTCGTCCCTCCAGCGTCATCTTCTTCTTCCTTTTCTCCACTCCAGCTCCCCTCATGGAGGTTTGTAGTCCCTGAACACACAGAGTAGCAGTCTTCCCTGCCTCAGGACCTTTTGCATAGGCTGCTACTCTATGTCCCTGCCCTCTCCAGCCTGGGCTGTCTGACCTGAGGCTATTCTTTTTCTTTTTTTGCAGAACTGGAGATTGAACTCAGACCCTTGCACTTGCCAGGTAAGTGCTTATCCTACTGAGCCCTCTCCTGGACCCCTGAGGCTGTTCTGACTTCTCCCAGAGAGGCCTCCTGGAGCCGCACTCACATTTCCATTGGGTTTTCTCTTTTATCTTGTAGAATACAGTTGTTTCTTTTTATCCCTCTTACCTTTATAGTCATATTTATTTGTTTAGTTAATTTCTGGTTCTCCTGCAGGAGCATAAACTTTATGCTTAGTGAATGAAATCAGATCTCTATTAATAATTGAATAAGCAGAGAAAAAAGTGTTTTAAAGAAACTGAAAGGGAATGTTGTTCTATAAGGCCTGTTCTGATGGCTGGGATGGGAAAAATATCCATGAGGTAGAAAGGGTATTACAAAGGATCAGTCTCTTAAAAGATTTACCCTCAAAATATAAAATTTCTCATTTGATTTTGACTCTACAAACTACTAAGGAAAAAAGAGAATAAGGCTAATTTGTAGGCCACCAGACTGAGTATCCCCACAAGCCCTTCCCTGATTCCTTTTTATTTGTTTATTTATTTTTATTGAAGAACAAATAGCAATGAGACAGTTTCAAGACAAATTAACAGGGAAGATTCGATAATCAATACAATGCAAACTGTTTTCGTAATGTTTTGGTATCGTACAAGGTGCATAACATGACTTGATTCCTTTAATAGGAAAAAAGTCCTATTTTTCTTTTCATTCTTTTGGATTTGCGCCTTTTGAAATAGTATTCATAATAGTATTTAAATGAAAATAATAAGAAAAAAGGAAAAGTGATGAGAGAATTAATATAATGAAATAATGCAAATGGTATTCCATTGTCCAGAAAAACCCTCAAATCTCCCAGTATTACTGAACTGATGAGTAATTGTAGCTTAATCTGTAATTGTAAGATCCAGGCATGCCATCAGAAGTATTGCTAACATTAAATATTGTATTCTTTGTTTTTCAGAACTGGGGATTGAGCTCAGACCCTTGCACTTGCCAGGCAAAGGCATATTCTACTGAGCCATCTCCCTGGCCCTGTAGGGATTTATTCTAAGTAGAAGTTTAAAGAAGTTGAAGACCATTAGTAAAAATCCAAAATAATTTGCCTCAAATATTAACTGAAAATCCCTACATGTGGTAAAATTGAAATTTATTTTCACCATCAAATAATCCTGATCAATGCTTTATTTTTCTAGCATCTTCAAAAGCCAGAAATGTTTGGAGGAATTTTAAATAATAATTTCAAACTATATTCTTCACAGATGATTAGTTTATAGTATATCCAGACAGCTAAGGATGAGAGTTTATTTGGGGAGGGAGGAGAGGAAGACATTTATTTATGGTGATTGCTTTATGAAAGCATAACATTGTATCCATTATTTAAATTCTCTTTTGCATTATTTTTGGAAAACAACTCAGAGGTATCTTTATAAATGCATGTACATTGTAGCCATTTGGAGTTTATAAAATGTTTCCTGTCTACTAGTCCTTCTACAATGAATTTCATGTTCATGATTTTTTAACCTCGTTAGACCTCATGAATGACGCGATTGGGCTGAGCGACCCTTAAGATTGTCTTCTCTCCAGCTTTGTTGCTATTATGCTCTCAACTGCGCAGCCTAATCATAGACGTAGCTCAGTAAATCCCTCTCCTCTGCATTTCTGTGTTTGTCTCTGCCACTTCGGTGTTCTCCCAGTAGACACATCTAAGGACACGCTGATTAAATTAGTCAAATTAACTCTTTGCCTGACTCCATCCTCATTAGGCTAATGAGCAGACTGGAAGTACATGTGCACGTTTCAGCTGTCTGAGGTCAGAAGTACTGTCTCTGGGAGCGCCAGCGGAAAGTTGCGAGTGTGACATTCTTCAGGAGCTTTCAGGCAGCTCATTTTCCGTCTTCTCAAGAGGGAGCATGTGGCTTTGCTGAAGGGAAGCTGTACTGTGTTGGGCAATCTCATTTTCTTGCCTGGATCATTGTACAAGAAGGTATAATTTTGTTTCCTCCCCCAGGAAAGAGTTCCTTGGGTGGGCAAGTGTGAGAGATGTTGAACAAGCATTAATCAAAGTGGGGGATCTTATTATAACCATAAGGTGCTGTGAAATCATAGATCTTAATGATGAAGTGGCTGTGAGAGTCACCACTCTACAGATCTGTTTATGAATAAGCATGTGTTTGTATGTAGAGAATGATAGGCGACTTGGAGATAGATTTGGGGGAAGGACAGAGAGGAAGGGAGTGATAACAACCAGCTTCAAAGGCTGAGTGCTCTCTGACTCTGAAAGGCACACTTCTCTTGTCCAAATTACACACAAGAGTATTCATTTGATGAAGTGACATTTCATACACACAGTAAGCATGGCTCTAACACTTGTGCCTTGGTTTCTAAAATTGATCTTTAAATAATTTTTAGTGCTTGGGTGTAATTATAAAGTTCAAAACACTAAGTTGTTGTTCAAAACACTAGGTTGATAGTAAAGTGGCCACTGTTTGTTAGGTGCCCAAACATGTTTTCCAGTAGGCCAAAGGACACAGAAGCAGTAGTTGTGTGTAGATAGGACAGCCTGCTGGGTCCCAGTGGGAGCTGGTGGTTTCTGCCACAATAGCTTCCTCTGGCTGGGAAAATAGTGTGAATGAAGATACAGCAATTCATCAAGGGATTATCATCTACCTGTGATAGTAGCCCTTTGTGTTTTAGAAGGAAAATAATTGCTGTGTATGTATGTATATTAGGTGAGGCAAAAGGTTTTCTCCTGGGGAGTCTCAGGGCTACAGTTATATTGCTACATGGGCCCAAGAACCCAAAAATATAAATATACTCAACCAGCAACTGTGTGGTATTCTGGAAAATTATGAGAAAGCAATGAGTCTGTTACAGACAACAGAATAAACATGGGAAGAAATGGCACTGAAGGTTTAAAAGGCAGTTTATTTACTTCAGTGGGCTCTGACTGGGGCCTGTACCAAAGTTAGAGCCCTACTTGGTGGGGGGGCAAGTGGGGAGGTACAAAGAAAGATTTGGTGTATTGTGATTAGAGGATTTGGTGATATCATGGATTACTAAGGGAGTTTAAGCATCTCAAGCCACATTGCAAGGCCATCAATTGAGCAAGCTTGGGTTGCACAAAGGAAGAAGTGTCCCATTGACAGGCTTTTCTGGACATGTCCATCTGCTTTGGTGGGCTTTCTTTAAAATTTTAATTTCCCTTTAAAGTCTGTGAAAAGGATTCTATAATCAAAAAAATGTGATGTTATAGGCAGCACCTTCTTATCTACTATTATTTTATGTGAGCCAGTGAAGTAGCAGAGAAGGTGCACTGTAATTCCTACTTGAAATTCAAAGACACTGAGAGCCAGGGAGTTCATTGGGTTTTTTTCTACAGCATAGCTGGGTAATAGAGGAGTTACAGAAGAGGCTAAAGTTCACCTCTGTTCCCTGAATATGCTTCCTCTCCAGTGAAACATACTGTGGCTAACAGTTACGATGGGTGCTGACAACAACCATGGCTGCAGAGACGGTGGGGGAACCATCTCCACAGACAGGATCAGAGAGTAGACTGTGCGGCAATCTGCTCCTGTCGCGACTGTCGCCACCTGTCCACAGTCACATGCACTTGTTTTTGTGAACTGTGTGGAATCCATCGTATGTGATGGAGTCCATGTTTCTACAGCTTTTCAAGATGTTTAGCCAGGAAGAGAAGTCTAGTTTGTTGTTGCGGAAAAAAGTTTGATTCCCACAGAGGCATGATTCTGGTCTTTTCATTATAGTCTCAGATAAAAAATATCATTTTATCCTTTCCAACACAACTCTCAAAATGGCTATGTATCCTTTTATAAACCCTTTTTACTTTGTTGCAGTTTCCTTCTGAGACTTCCTGCTTTTCACTGATTCTACTCTGGTCGGTTGAAAATGCTAAAACATTTTTCTTTTTCATCAGATCTGTTCTGACCAAATCCCTCAGCTGCCTTCCCAAACCACATTTAAACTTTGTGGGTTTTTTTTCTTTAAAACTATTATCAAACTGCATTCTTAAACCAATCAAAAGAAATAATAACTATAATACAACTCCTCAATTTTTGGCAATAAATAATTCTGGCAATGAGAAGGAAAAGAAAATTAAACTACTGAATGTGTTTCCATGCCATGCTGGGAAGAACAGCTATAGGAAATTATTAGATTTTCTTCTGTAAATGTCTTAGTACAGAACCTGGCATTTTGGTAAGTATTTTTTTGCTCCCCAAAGGGTGTGAATTATCTAGCAAAAAATTTTTATAAAGCTAAATGTGAACCAGATAGTTTTAAATAGAGTCAAAAAGAGAGCAAGAGGTGGTAGAGAGGAGGGGAGAGACAAGAGGGGAGGGAAAGAGGGAAGGAGAGAGAGACAGACAGAGAGAAAAACTTGGAGAGTCAGAGATAGGCAGAGAGAAATGAGTGACAGACAGAGAGCTACTGATGAGAGAGAGAGAGAGAGAGAGAGAGAGAGAGAGACCAAGAGAAGAAGCTTTAAAGCTCTGATGGTGTTCAATTATCTGACATTTCTGTGCAGTAGACAGATCAAGCAGGATTTTTCCACATTTATAGGAACAAAAAGTCCTGAAACTATTCAGTTTCTTTGGAACAACATGGGATGGATTGGACACCAGCCTTGCTTGTGTTTGTCCCAAGGATTAAGAACTGGTATGTAAGAAACAACCACAGAACCATTCACTGGAGGCTCATGATTAAATAAACATTGAATTTCAATGCTACTCACATTTTGAAGATGTACCATTTACTGATGGAAATGATCGAAGCACTCCGCAATGCATTACATGTATTTCTGTAGACAGTCATAAGGATATTGCCTCTGGAGACAAATGATTGTAGTGTTTTCTGTAAATAGGGTTTGGGTCAAGACCTGATGATCTCGAAGCACTGGTATTTTAAGCTGTTACAAGAGACCTGGAATGCGTGGGGGGTGACTTGCAAACAGTCCCTTCAGAATGAACAGGAACATTGAACCTGATACCTGAGCACATCGGATAAAGTGATAATTAAACTACCTCAATCTCCATTAGCAGGAACAGAGACAAGAAGACTTAGGTCTTCAGAGTTATTATTTTTTCTTCTTCTTCTTCTTCTTCTTCTTCTTCTTCTTCTTCTTCTTCTTCTTCTTCTTCTTCTTCTTCTTCTTCTTCTTCTTCTTCTTCTTCTTCTTCTTCTTCCTCTTCCTCTTCCTCTTCCTCTTCTTTCTTCTTTTGTACCAGGGATTGAACTCACAACCTTGTGTTTGTCAGGTAGGTGCTTAAGCCACTGAGCTAATTTCCCAGCCCCTCACAGTTGTTTTTCGGAAAAGGACATAGATCAAAAATTAAGACAGATTGCAATTTTGGCAACAACATATAATAATGAACATTAGTTGTGTGAATTGGCCAGAAACACAGCGTTGTTCACCAAGTCAGTCTACACAGACATGCTTCTCTGCAGCTGCTTATTTAAGTGGAAGTTTCTATGCTGCGTGCCTTGCCTCAAATCTTATGCTTTCACGTTAGCAAAGAGAAATAAGCTTTCTTATTTACAAATACAGACCAGAAAAGATCAATAGGATGCCACTACTATGTTTTCAAGATTCATAGATATTAATTAAATGAGGTGATAAAGTTGCCAATTGGATTCAGAAGGTAGAACTATGGCAAAGGATGTTTTTAAAAGGATTTTAAAGCATTCTTTTCATTGGAAGGAGGTGGATTAGGAGACACCTTTTGTATTAGAATCTGGAATTGAGAAAGCTCCACTTGTTTAATGTTGCATTTGTAACTTTCTTAGAGGAGGGTGCTCAGTTTTCTTAATATTTTCTTCTCTTACAAGATGACACAGTTCACAATTAGTTGGTCTAAAATTGATATTTTCTGCAGAAGGCTGCAAAATGGAAAAACACAACAACTATTTTTTGTGTTGACTATTCTTGTTAGTTCTCCTAGACTTATGAACTAGAGCTGCTGTGGATCACCATTTCCTCTTGGCCACCTTCAAATAATGCACAGGTAATCCTACTGCTACTTTTGCACATGTATGTACATCCACCTGAATATATCCTTCCAAAACAGAATATTCTGCATACAGTTGGAGTTTTAAAAAAGGAATAATTTTGCTTTTAAGGTAGAAAGGAAGAAAATATATTTTTAGATTTAGACAACTTGGTGATGATTTATTTTATTTTATTATTTTTTTGTATTTTAGGGAAGGGTGGACAGGGTGGTCAGGGTGTCACTACTAGATTGCACCCATTGTGACTGGTCTGTTTATAGCCTCACAAGAGCTGGGATTACAGATGTGCTCCGCCACAACCAGTCTCAATTGCCCCATCAGTTCACTCCTGGAGTGGGGCCAGCACAGCAGGCCCTGGAACCAAACTCCCAGCCCCTGTGCCTGCTGACGATGATTTGAGGCCTACAAAATTATCAGCCTTTTCTTTTTTTTTTTATTTTTTACTTTTATTTTTTGGCAGAACTGGGGATTAAATTCAGGCCCTTGCGCTTGCCAGGCAAATACTTATTCTACTGAGCTATCTCCCTGGCTATCAGCCTTTTCCTAATAAACTTAGTTTTTTGAGAAATTTCATCCTTGCATATTTAGTAGACTGAAAACTCTTAGACTGAAGCTTCTATGATTTTGTACTTGCCATAGCAGTTTTTAAGAGGCTTGGGATATTTACCTAGTAATCTACAGTCTTCTTTCTTAAGAACAAATAAACAAAAAGTATCACAGGAGTCACATAGAAAGTAGATGACCCAGGATAAAAGTAGAGTTATAATTTCACTGGTGAGAGAGTTGTACTCTCAAACTTGAGCTAATATTGAATTTTGTAATTTTAGCTCCAAGTTTCCTAGAAAATAAGACAAGAAGTAAAACATGATGGATAAATATTTCTCATTATCAAATACAGGAAAGTAAATCATTTTGACAAGAACAACAAGCTTTTACTGATAAAAAGGATCTGAAATGGATTCATCCTCCAGATCTGTAAAGGGGGAATATTGAGCAATGTGTAGTCTATATTGAAGAGGAGTTTTTTAAAAAGCAGAATATTCTTGCTATGACTATTTTTACACTGATGCTTAAAACACCCTGACTTGCCTACTATTAAGATGTAACTCAACAGTCAACATGAATAAAGCTGTTGTATGGAAAAATTGTCATCTTCTAGGCACTAAATGGCTACCCAGAGAGTCCCACAAACAAGAAGTTGCTGGGGAGCGTTTAGTGTAACAACAGGGCCACAAAAATAAGCTCAGGCAAACCCAGAGCTGCACCTGCGCGCAGTCAGGGGGAAGTTCTGTGGCTTGAATGGGCAGAGTCCTTTTTTGAAACCTCTGCTTCCCTTTTCCTGGAATCCTAATGGCTTTCAGTGCCATCTTGTCTGAGAATTCTGCCCAGAGTAACACTTCTTAGGCTTCCCATCACTTGCCTCATGCTATTGCTGATATTAGACAGCGGCTTTTTTGGCAAGTGTGGCAATCTTTGAAACCCCTCCAACCCACTTCTAGTCCTGCGGGGTCAATACATCAGTTGCACAATCTCTGCTCAAATGGTGCTTCTTTCTGGAAGTTCTCCCTGCCGGCCCAAACCCAGGAAGTTAAATCCACACTTGTGAGTCTTACTGCTGACTACACAATCACCTGGTATGCATTTGAGATATACCGAGGCCCAACTAGACTCATGACGATTTCAACAAGGACATTCTGTTTTATTTTTTTTTAATTTTATTTATTTATTTATTTGTATTTTTAGGGAAGGGTCTATAGGGCATTTAGGGTCTCACTACTAGATCAGACTTGCAGTGATCCACCTGTTTACAGCCTCCCCCCCCCAGAAATGGGATTATAAGCACATGCCACCACACTCAATCTGTCTCAATTGCCCTCTCAGTGCACCCCGGGAGTTGGGCTGACATTGCAGGCCTGGGGATCGAACCCTGGCCCATGAGCCTGCTTGCTGGCAATCTCATCTGCTGATTTGGCCAGCCCTTCTGCATTAACTGGTTTGGATGAGGCACAGCCATAGAGAATTGTTAAAGTTCACCAAGTGACTTCAATGACTAGATAATACAAAGAGATTCTGTTCCACATACTCATTAATTCTCTGAACTTGCCTGTCATGACACTTAACGAGTCAATTGAATTCAATATTAATTTATGGGCATCTTCAGTGTGTAAAAAATATCTTGAAAGAATTGGTGAGTAAAGCAGGATCTCAACTGGTATGGAGCTTACAGGAGATAAGATGACAAATCCCAAGCAAACACCTTGTAAGTACCATGAGCATTTAAAGAGGAGAGTTACAGAGACTGCTGGGATCTGTGACCAAAAAAAGTGTAAATCTTTGTAGTGGATTGAATCATAGTTTGCAATTCTTGACATCAACCCTGTGTTATAATTGTGCTCTATATCCTTTGCCATGTAATTTTGCAGTGCATCTCTACTGGGCATTTCCTTGGTCCATTGACCTTGAGCTTTGTAATGTTGTTTGGATTTGACCAACACAATGTTGAAGAACATCCTGTAGCAGAGGATTCTAGTATTCTGACTGTTGTTGAGCATGCTCTGAGAATCCTGTGCCCCAGAATCTACACAAGTGACTCAGACCTTAGCCCAACTCACAGGAGGAGTCATGTGCAGCTGGGCTTCCATCTGGAGTGGACCCTCCTGCTGGCATGCAGCCTGGAGCAAGCAACGGCACCTGCAGACCACGGGTGTGGGATGGACCCTCCTCAGACGTGGCCATGTGTGGGGTGCTCTGCTGCACAGCACGGTTTTGGCAATAGCTGACTAATACACTTATCTGGTCCCAGACCACACTGTATTTACCTAAATAAATCATGCTCACTTTGTCCATCACCGCATCTCCTGTCCATATTGCACTGTGTGATAGGTAGCAGGTGTTCAAAAATATGTGTTGAAGAAACAAAAATATGGTTCCTGACCTCAGTAATCTCAGGCTAGTGGGTGAGACAGTTCTGGAAACAAATAGTTACATTATAAAGTGATAAATGCAGCAATCAAAGAGCCATGATAGATGGAGGTGGGAAGCCTTCTAATGTGGTGTTAGCTACACCAAGGAAAAGTGTAAAAAACCAAGATGCCCATGTTGGAACATAATGACACTTAAGCAACCAGCAGAGGCTTCTCTGTAAGCTTCCTGGTACAAGCTGGGGCTACTTTGACATTCATGTAAATAGACTTTCAGTGCCTGGCATGAATCAACGCATTCTGCATTCAATTAAATATAAATTTTCAACGCACTGTAAGTTTATACTTAATAAAATGAGGTATATAGAATCTACACTGCATCTAAGAAAAGGGACAATGGGATTAATAAGTGAAATTTCAGACAGTTGTACAGTAGAATATATGTTTAAATATTCTGCAAAGGCAAATTGTTGCTTTATGAATGAAAATGAGCGTTGGAAAAGTTCCACAGTGGAAGATGAAGGTAGGGATAAGTTCATGTCACAGGAAACATCTGCTTTCATCTTCTAATTTACATTAAAATAAATGTCCCTCTCAAGGAACCAACTGGTCTGTTTTTCCTTCTAATAGCTCTACCTGACCCAGACTTCTTTTCAAGAGGATTTAAGTGTCTGGCTGATTCTTAAAGTGGTCAAAGCTAGCAACTCATTGTCACTCCTGCCTAAGTGTTGCAGAGAGAGAGAGAGAGAGAAAGAGAGAGAGAGAGAGAGAGAGAGAGAGAGAGAAAGAGAGAGAGAGATAGAGATAGAGATAGAGATAGATAGATAGAGAGATATCTGCAAGATTTGTTTATAGGGGTAAAGTAGCAAAATCTTTCCAGGGGTGAAGCCTGTGCTTTAATTTGGAATATTTGGTTAGCTGCTCATTGGAACCTCTGAGCAGCCTCCCCAGCTAAATCAGCCACCTTTTTCCACTTTTTTCTCTTCTTTGTATCATCCAGAAAGTGTATTAAAATTCCACTTTACTACTATCTCCTCTAGCACTCTGCATATCCTTTGTCTGATACGGTTAGCGGAGTTTGGGAAAGTGGGAGGTTAAGTTGTGTTGTGGCCCTTGTGACATTTCTTAAAATCAGGAGTCCTCAAACTTGCTCATTTTAATTAAAAATTGGAAACAGCCTACATCTATAAAAACAAGGAAATTATTAAATAAATCAGGTACATGCACATGTTGAAATTAAAGTAGGCACTAAAAATTATGGCTTTGAAGGTTATTTAATGATGAAGAGAGATGCTCAGAATAAAAAACTAATGGCAAAGTCAGAATGTAGAATTCTCTTTTAGTCTGACCCCCAACTCTCATTCATACATCAAAATGATAATAGTACACTTGGATAGTGGGTGGGATTCTAACAGTTTTATTTTATTTCATTCTTTTTGCAATTCAAATGTCAGCTTTCTTGTGTTACTTTTGCAATCAGAAATATGATAAACATTCTATGCCAGTCTTCCTCATGTATAATTTCTTAGAGAGCTAGTTCCCTAAATATTGACTTATGGATGCTTTTGTTTGTAAGTAAATAAAGAAATTAACAATTTGATCATTTTATTGTTCAGTTTCCAGATGGGTTGATTACATTTTACGAAGACCCAAATTTCCCAAAATTTAGATTTTTAACAGTCTCTAAGATCCTATTTCTTTGGGGACATTTGCTGTCTCCTGTCATTTTCCTGATATGAAAGAGGTGGTAGAAGGATTGTAGAAAGGTCTTTCTAATTGAGCAGCACTAACACAAATATCTTACTTCAGCTGTCCCCCTTTATGGATCCAGCTTTGTGGAACTGAGTTTGAGAAGCATTCACTTTTCATCTATATTAAATGTTATAAATTATATTCTCAAAAGTCCCTGAGGTGTACCTAACAGTTATACTAATACTTTCAAACAGCATCACCAACACAAGAAGTAACATCCCTGAATAGGACAGGAGGTTCTGCTCAAAGCCTTACTGTAGGATGTCTCATTTATTTTGAATCTGTGTGCTTTGACTTGTTCATTTCTAGCTTTTCAGACTGCAAGCAAATCTTCTAAATTATAGAGGTGAGAGTACTAATGTTTTTGTCTAGGTTGTTAAATTTCTTAGCTCAAGTGAGAGGGTATATCCATAGTCAATTACCTTAAATGTCATGACAATTCTGAGGTTTTTTTTTTTTTAAAGTCTATTGCCCTTGAACAAACTCTGAGCCTTCTGCCCTGTTCTTCAAGTATTACAGACTATAAAGGTAATGTTAAAGGAACTATGGTCTGGACAGAATGGGCAGAGACAGCCTCTTTTATCTGAAAGAAGAGAAAGGTATAGAAAAGAACTGAGAGATCCTTGGTGGAACAGAACTTTTATGAATGGGAGGAGAGTAGTGGTGGCTGAAACACATGGAATGAGACAGAATCATAGAATACAGACTGGAAAAGTTGTGGCTTTCTACTACATTTTTTCTGTAATTCAGATCTCTGACTTGGTCAATGCATTCTTCTTTAAAGTTTTAACCCTTAGTGGCAGGAATTGAGGGAAGGAGAGAGGGTGCAAAAGTGATGAGCAGGAGAATTTTAGGAAGTGAACTATTTTTGTATGATTCTATTGTGGGTAGTCAATATTATGCTTTTGTCAATACTTATAGAACTATACAAAACAGAGAGTGACAGTTGATATAATGTATAAAGTTTAGTTAATAAAGATATCAATATTGGAAACATTACATTGGCTCAATAATTGCAACTGATGCAACATATAAATAATGGTGAAACATTATATGGGAGAGTGATGTATGTGTATGGGAACTTCATAGTATATAGTCAATTTTCTGTGAATCTAAACCTGTTCCACATAATTTAAGTATTAAAACACACAACAAAAATATTGACCCAGTGTCTTGTGTCTTTAACAGTCAACACGTTGTCCCTCCTCTGTGCAGGTCTGGGCCCCCCAAGCATACTCAAATGCAGATGTGTGGATGCAATGAAGTGGGTTCAGATCCTGGGAGAGATTGAAGCTGCCCCTTGCATCCTTCTCCTTGGCCAGGAAAAGACAGCTTAGCTCAGTGTTATTTCTTACCTAATTGTACTTACCTAACTGTATTTCTTACCCTACTCTAGACTGAGACAAAGGAGATGTTTGGGGGTTATCAGAAGGAATTCTAAGATGCATTCAGTATGCACTGAATAAATTCACGATTTCTCCACACATGGAATGAGAGACTGTGTGAGCCATAGGTACAGAAAGGATGAATGTCTGTGTCACCTGCCTCAGTCCCACTAGGAAATGCGCACTGCCTAGTTTTGTTCATCATCATAGCTTTGGAGGCTGGTAGGCTGCTTGCTGCATGCTCGGTGGTGCTAAGTCATGCTTGGGCTAAGAATTAGTACAGAGCTGGTTCCAGGATGGAGGGAGGAGGTAAAGGTGAGTGTCTAGACTACTATGCCAGAAAATAAGGAAGTGATAAGGAAAAAAAATCCTATGAAATATTCAGAGGATGCAGAATCCAGCACTAAGAGGCTTTTACTGGCCAAATATTGAACAATTTTAAGGATCGAAATAAATAAGAACATAACCCATTGGAACAGAATAAGAATCTGTGAGTCTGTATGGATAATGATTAGTAAACAAAAATGGGTAATAGGAGGGCTCTTCCTTACATGATAATTCAGATAGATAAATGTGTGTGCAGTGATGGAGCTGGAAAAGTCATGCCTGGTTTTTCAGTGAAGAGTGGTTCAGGTGAAGACCATGGGAGGGTGCTGAATCCAGGGAAGAATGGCATGGGTCAGGGTGCTGGTGTGTTCTCACCATGACTGCCCTTGGATTGCTTGGTAGCTGCAATGACTAATGCTAGGCAATGGCATAACTTAGATTAAATGCAATATAAATCAAATACCTGATTTTAGACTGAATTTCGCACTTGAGAAACGACCAAAGTCTTTTGAAGGCTTGGAACAATGGACAAAATTGGAATATGGACTTCTTTGATAAAAGGTTGTCAATCAATGTTACATCTCCTGGATTTGATAACCGCACTGAGGTTAAGAGAAAGAATAGCCTTGTTCCTAGGCACCATACTCTAAAATGTTAAAGGATAGGAGCATGTCATATAGTCCAAAACAAAGGGAAATAATATCAGAGAGGGTATGAACTGAGGACTACTGTTCATCAAATCCTGGGAGGAGATGAGGTAGCCGAAAAATCCATCAGTCAGAAAAAAAAGTAAGAAACAAAAGACCCAATGAACAAATGAACAGCGATCAAACCTACAGGATCAAAAATGCAAAGGAGGGAATACAGGCACAAGTAGTTCTGTGTAGCTGACAAGCACGAAGCTATGGAGGTAAATCTATGAGGATAATTCGGACAGTGTTGTGAGGTGCTGTCTTGACTGTCCAAGTGCAGAGTGCAGAAGACTTAAAGTGTATTAAATAATGTGCCAGACAATATGCGAGCAAGTACAATAACGGCCATCTGCGAAGGTATTTTAAAGTATGAGTTTAGAAAAGGTTATTTCCATCTGTTTCTAAATCTAAAACAAAACCCTAATCAAACAGCAAATTATTTAATTAAAAAACTAAAACACAAATATGCTATTTAAAGAAAAGGCTGTGTGTGTGTGTGTGTGTGTGAGAGAGAGAGAGAGAGAGAGAGAGAGAGAGAGAGGGCAGCGAGTCATTGCTGTGAGCTTTGAACCCATTTGAAATTCCTTCAAAATTTTGATTGCAAAACACTATTTGTTGAATTACTGAAAAATCAGTTGAAAAAGGTCGCATTTTCTAATCATTGGCAAGTCTTTCTCTCCTCAAGGTACTTCAGCTTGCTCAGTCAGTCCTTTTGTTCGGCTTTCAAATGAAAAACTGATGCTCATCTTGTCTGTCTCTTTCAGCTGGGAGCTACTTTGCTACATGCAAAACACTCAGGGCTGCGGACCGACCATGCACCACTCCTTAATGTCGCAGGCAGGGGCGCATTCCCGCTGGTGCTTGGCAGAGCCACCGTGGGCTTGGGCATAGTGTTTCAGGACATCAAAGGCAGCTGTAAAGTCACAGGCTAAGGCTGGCACAGAGGTCAGGAGACCGGAGGAGGAAATTGGTAGCATTGTGTTTCAGGCAAATGAAGTGGGTAAAAGCCAGATTAACAAAGGTCAAAAAGAGACCAAAAGGAGAGAAGTTTAGGGGTATAGGTGTGAACTCCGGGCCAAGAAGCGTTACTTAACCAAAAGGACAAGGTTAAGAGGGGAGGTAATCAAAGTCCAAGGAGGCACCAGGCCGCGCAGCGCTCTTCTGGGACATACATAGTTCCCTTGGGGAGAGGTGAGAGTAATGGGGCTGGCGGAGCAGCCAGACAGGGGGTGGAAAATGAAGGGTACACATAAGCCACTGATTATGAGACTGAGATGGGAAAGTCAGACCTGGAGAACCTGGGTCCAACGCAGTGCAATAAGAAGGGCATTTAAAGCCATATATCAGAGTGGTTAATGGATTAGAAGCTGTGAAAAGTACAAGGGGGACAAGGATAAAAGAGGCAAGAGTGTTGCTACAGGAAAAAGAACAGAAAGAGGCTTCCAGCAAGAAATATTTTGTGTTAAAAACAGTCGCTGAGCCACAAAAAGGAGCTCAGCGCAATGTTCTTTTATAGCTGCCTATAAGATCTGTTATTTTTAAAAGTTTTAATCATAAAATATTTGCTTCATAAAAGGTTATGTTTAATATACATGTAAGATGTAAAGCATAGTAATGAAACGAATGCTCATAAACCTACCAGCCCAGCAGAGACACAACATTACCAACACCACATGAAAGAGCCTGGGGCTCCTTTCCGGATGTTGGACACAGAGGAGGGAGGCAGCTGGGGCCTGTCCTTTGCAGTTATTTTTCCACATTTCATCTGTAGACAAATTCTGTAGTTTTACCTCTTTCTGAACTTTATAATTATGGCACCTCCACACCGCTCCATTTGGTTTATATGTCTTTTTCTCACTCATGTTAATGCTTAGTATCACAAAATTGTGTACAGTGCACATTGTTACAAATTGCACCCAGCATGCTGTAAAATAAATCTCATGAACTCATTCAACTTGTCTGACTAATATTTTTTTTTTGTTTTCTTTTTGAGACAGGATCTCTCTATGCAGTTCAGGCTGGAAATGAACTCACTGTGTAGCATAGGCTGGCCATAGACTTGCTCAAATTCTTCTATTTCAACCTCCCTGTAAAGAAATTATTGATAGACTGCAATACCAGATTCCAACTAAAATTTTGTATTTTTTCCTCACAGAACCTTCCCCTAGACCCTAGTACCCATCATTCCTATCTCAGCTTCTATGAATGACTTCTTTCAAATTCCACAAATAAGGAAGACCATGCTGTATTTATCTTTCTGTCTCTGATTTATTTTACAAGTTCATCTGTGGTGTCTCAAATGACAGGGTTTTCTTAGTTTTTTGGACTGAAGAGTATTTTGTTGTGTGTATGTATCACATTTTGCTTATTCATTCATCTGTTAATAGACACTTTGGTTGGTTCCATATCTTCGCTATTGTTACTATCCCCTACATGAACCTGAAAATAAGAAGGCTCTTCGTTATATTGACTTCATTGCCCTTTGGAGATGTAGCCAGCAGTGGGACTTCTGGACCACACAGCAGTTCCTTTTATAATGTTTTGAAGAGCCTCTGGTTTCTCATAATGGCTATGCTAATTGACATTCCCACATCGGTGCAGAAGTGCTGCTCTTTCTCCACATTCCCATCGATGCTTGTTACATTTCCTCTCTTGGCCAATGACTATTTCATCAGGCATGGAATTTTATCTCCTCCTAAATTTCTTTCTTTATAAATTTTTTTTTTTTGGTACAGGGTCTCACTATGCAGATTGGACGCACAGTGGTCCTCCTGTCTTCAGCCTGTCCAGCACTGGGATTACAGGCCTGTGCCACCACACACCTGTCTTGGTGGTTGGCTCAGCATGCCCGGGGGTGGGGCCAGCATGGCCTATGGTGCCACGGATTGAGCCCTGGCCCCTGAGATTTCCTAAATAGTCTTCTGAGCTATCTCCCTGTCCCTTCCTTACAGGTTTCATTTGCATTTCCTTATGAATAGTTAGTGAACATTTTTAAGTATACCCCTTTGGGCATCTATATATCTTCTTTTGAGATATATCTAGTCAGATTTTTTTGCCCATTTTTAAATTGGATTATTTGGTTTTATGTTACTGACTAATTTGAGTTCCTTATATATTTTGAATATTGGCAACTTGAAAGGTATGTGAATATTTTTCCCATTCTGTGAATTACATCTTCACTTTGCTGATTGTTTCCAGTGTGATGTTGAAGCTTTTTAGTTTTATGTAGCTCCATCTGTCTATTTGTGGTTTTACTGTTTGTGCTTTTGGGCTTCTATTCAGGCAGGATTTCTGTGTCACAGTCTTTAAACAGAATTCCTTCTTCTATGGAAATACCTGAGTCTTTGCTCTGACAGCTGTCAGCTAATTTGATGATGCCCAACCACAGTAGAAGGTTAACCTGGCTTAGTTAAAATTTTTTTTTTCTTAAATTTTTTTTGTTTTTTTGAGATGGGGTTTCACTATGTAGCCTAGGCTTACCTTAAACTCATAGTGATTCTTCTGCCTCTATCCTCTGAGTGCTGAGATTATAAGCTTGCACCACCATGCCTGGTTTAAAATCTACTGTACACATTGTAAGTTAGTTCATTACAGTTCACTTACCATTCCTTTATTTTGGTATTCTTTTGTCAGTTAACACGTGATTTCATTTCTTGAGTGATGTGAACCAAGTTATAATAAAAATTCTCATGTATATTTCTTGTACGTGTAGACAAGAGTTTTTGAAAAGTATAGAAATAGGATTGCTTAGGAAATGCTTAGTGAATGTATTAGGCATGCAGTTTTGAAGGCAATACCACACAGCCATTAGATTGGTGCAGGGGTAGGTGGGGCAGAGGAAACTAAACTAAAGGCCTCCAGTCATTTCTTTCTCTGAAATGATTTTATGTAATCTTAAAGGCCAAAGTCTTTCAACAACTTGAAATGGCTGTATTTATATTTAATGGAAGAAACTTTATTTTTGTAATGTTTGTATAGCTCGGTGATTTTTTCCTTCCATCTTAAATATAAGTTTTGAAATAAAGGCTACTAGATTGAATTTCCCCTGCAAGCGGCTTGTCCTAGAAATCCTTTGATATGTCTGTTTCCCAAGCACTGTGAATGACCACGTGGACATCGTGAGAAATAATGCCCCAGTGAAATTTGCCATCCAGTGGTAACGATCTGCATCTCTAAGAAATTGCGCACATAGCTCTATGGTTGCAAATGGTGAGAGATGATATGAAGAAAGAGTCAAGGCCCTGCTAGAGCACATGACAGGAACCTAATCTAGGTGAGAGAACAAGAGCACCCTTGAAGTAAAGATCTAAAACAAGGGGCAAAGACTGGCATGGAGACACTACAGGCTCTGAGAGCTCTGGAAAGTACCTGGATATGGAACAAAGTTTGACATGGCAGAGGGACTGAACTCCAAGGGCTTCTGTGGCTGATGCTGTCTCATGGAACCAGGAGCAGGTACCAAGTAAGGCTGGGAGGTGGGGAGGGCCTGCGGGCGGCCAGGCGGGCCTTGGAAGACCTGCCAGGGCTGGACTGCTTTCCAAGAAAATCCAATTTTGAGTTTAAACAGAAAAACATGTTCAGATTGGCTTGTAACTCCTTCTGGTTTCTGTGTGAACAGCTCAGAGGAGACAGCAAAGAATACCCCAAATGCAACTGCCCCTGGACTTCATCAATCCTCTCTCATGACACCGCTCGCCTCCTATTTTTAATTGTAGTTTTTGTATGACCTTGGCCATGGTAGTTATGGATGAATACGCCCTGTGGCGCAGCTATGTGGTGGCTCTGAGCTCTCCCATCCATCTCAGAACCATCAGTACCGTTTACCACAGTGCACAGCATGGGCTGACATGACACACTGCACCCTACGTCACCACCTTCACTTTTCTCTGGCTATGTTAATTAAATGTTAACTATGAACTAAGGTGACTGTATCAACTTATGGCCCTTTCAAAACCTTTAACTGGTAGAGCAGTTTTCAATATCTGAGTTCCCAAAGACAGGTGTAAGTATATTAAGAGTCCATTTCTTTGGGTTTACTGACACTTATGCACTCTTGTTCTCTACTCCATATTTATTTCCAGACTGTTTAGACTAGAATTGGAAAATAAATGAGGCAAGCATTAAATAAAGACCTCATAAGTCCCTCCTTAATGCAATAACTATTGAATGTCTGCTATGTAATTGGCACTATGTTAGGCATTAGGCATGGCATAGAATTGGGGATGATATGTAAATGTGCCTTCATAATTAAATCCTACAGATTACATAGATGTGTAAAGCAGCAGTTACAAATAGTGCTAAAACAGAGCAGGTATAGGATACCATGTCAGTACATCTACTTACAACACTGAGGGTGAAAGAGTATTTCATACTCATTTAAACATGCATGGTACCCATAATATAAGCATGGTTAGATAAGCATAGATATATGCACAATTATAAATGTGGCACTGTATCAAATAAATATTTGAATTGCGACAAAGAGTCTATAGGATCTATACTAAGTCTCTCTGCTTGGGGTCACACATAACAAAACTTGTCATATATAAGGAATCATGATGGTCAGTTTTATGTGTCAATTTGACTGTCTCTGTGGTTGGTAAAATATCATTTAATGATAAGTATGAGGGTGTTTCTAGCAGAACTTAGCATTCCATCAGTGACTAAGCTAAGTGAAGAAGATCACCATTCCCATTTGAGTGGTTATCACCCAGGATGTAAGGCCACCTATAAATGATGCTCTTGCTATTTGTGATGGTTTGCATCCAGATGTGTCCCCAAAGCCTTGTGTGGTCATACGTGGGGCTTTTTTAGAGGTGGCAGGGTCTAGGGTGTGTGACTGCTGAATCAGTGTGCTGCTGGGTTTGGCACTGCCCCAGCCAGAGTGGTCTAGTTGGAGTATAAAAGGAGCAGAAAGAAGCCGCGAAGGCCTCCTCCTTTGCTTTGCTCGCTTCTGCCCACTATGAATGTCACATTTCTGAAAGCTCCATCTGCCATACCCCCTGCCTTGGAACCAGCCAATTATTGACCGAAACCTCAAAGAGCTGAGCTAAATAAACCTTTTCTCCTTTAACTTTGAGTACTGAGTATTTCATCTCAGAATAAGAAAAGTAACTAAGTGATTATTACTCAAAGTACTCAAAATAAGTACGCATGTTGGAGGTAGTAGTTGTTCAGTAGCTCATTGTTTCTCTGTTGTGTATTTGTTAACTAGTATATTTGTTAAGAATGCAAGATCCTTACTTCGCATAATTCATTTGCTGTAGCTGTGCTTCACAATCAGTTCTTAGCAGCCTGTAATAAGTGTCTTTATAGGAGCACATGACTGTAAAAATAGGCTAAAATGCAATATACAGAGGCATTGAGCATCTGACCAGCTACCAGGAAGATTTATTTTAGCAATATCGCTCCACATGAGGCTGCTCCCTGGTACTTTTTATCCAGCTTACAACATTTTATCTCTGTGTGCTGGCTGGAGTTAGTCCTAAGAGTAAGATTCATCTTTAGGAAACCTTAAGTGTCAATAAACTACACTGGTCTTGCAGCCCTATGCATTCTGAGTAGTATGGAACATTGTTCCAATAATCTAACGGTTCCTTTAGCCTCTACCCTTAACTGCCCTTTCTGGTTATTTGTCTGTCTTCCTTCTCCAAGTTATACTATGTACCACAGTATTTACAATGGTATTACAGAAAGCAGGAGAGAGGAGAACCCCACTGAAATCGGAGCTACTAAGTGAAACTCTATGCACAATCTTTAGACTCCTCCGGGATCTCTAACTGTCCTTTCTCCAGAATTCTAATTGCCAGTTAGGTGGTGCCTTTTTGCTCAGTTCCCTTATCTCTGGCAGGTTCATAGAGAATTTTTAAAGAAACGTATAACAGTCCAGAGCGGAAACCCCCGAAGATCAACCGTATATCTTTCATCTAGCTTTGTTTACTTTAAATTTAAACATTTTTCAGTTTAGCACATCTTTAGCACTATCTTTGCACTGGTGGATGAATCTTAGTCAGATGACTGAGCTTTCAATCACAAGTTTGGGACTGCCGCCTTTAATGTGAATGCACCGCCAAGAATCACCACTTGAGGACTCACCCAACATTAAAGAGAGACAAATAAATAATTTTTTAAAAGACCTGTATAAAAACCAATGCAAAGAAACCAAAATCTATATTTAATATCTTTAGAGCAATAAAAGATATGACATCTATAAAACAAACAGGAGGTGTGGTAAAAAAAAAAAAAGGTTCAATCCAATCAAGGAGTTGGAAAGAACCCTTTAGAGTTAGGCATGAGGTAACAGAAACAACTCAGTAAAAAGCCTGGAGGTGGAGGTTGAGAAATTCTCTGAAAATGGCAAAAAAAAATATGGCAGAAAATGAAAGACAGAGAAGAAAATTAGAAGATCCAGAAAGCCCAACATTAAGCTAAGAGAAAGGAAATTATAAATGAGGATGGAAAAATTATAAAAGAAATTATAAAAGCTTTTCCAGACATACAAATATTAAAATCTGGGGTACCCTCTTGTTCACCTTTTTGGGAAGTTATTTAAAAATTTATTCAAATCAACTAAAGGGGAAAAAGAGGGGGAAATGGAGTAAAATAGTATTCAGATAACAAGAGAGGAGAGAAGAGACTCCTATGAGGTGCTTGCAAGGAGCTACATAGGAAACATTTGAGGACAGTGGGAATATATTAGAGTTATGTGGAAATGAAAGTATCAACCTTAGGTCAGACATCATAAAAAGGAAATATGATCAAGGCTCAATTCTTGGCTAAATACAATATGTACATAGCTATAGTAATATAAAATGAACATTGTGCCATAGCATTTGTTTTTGTTGTTTGTTTTTTGTATTTTGTACAGGGTCTCAACTATATAGCTCAGACTCCTAGTGATCTTCCTGTTTTCATCCTCCCAAGCACTGGGATTACAGGCATAGGTCACCATACCCAGATTCAGTCACCAGCTCAGTAGTACCCTGTTGTGTGTGTGGTGGGGAGCAGTGTGGAATGTGGTGCCAGGAATTGAACCACAACTCCCTCATTTGCCTAAGAAGGTGCTTAGTCTACTGAGCTAACTCGCCTGTCCTCATAACATTTTTTCTTAAGACAGCATCTCACCATGAAGTTCAGAATTGTCTCAAATTTACTATGTAGCCCAGGCTGGCCTCAAACTTACAGTGATTCTCCTGCCTCAGCCTCCCAAGTGCTGGGATCACAGGGGTGTGCCATCATACCTGGCCAAGACGTAACAATATTGAGAGGAGGAGGTGAGTGGGAATGATGGTGAGGAGAGTTGGAATCTCAGCCATAATAAAGCCACACAGCATATTGCATCCAAAAGTGGGAATCAAGAGGTGGTGGAATGTGCATATTATTTAGAAAATGAAGAAACACAAAAGAAGAAACATCAAGTGGATGGGGTGGACCCTGAGGAATGGCCTGGGGTGAGAACACTAGTGTGCACAGCAGTGGCCACTGTCAGCTTCACATCAGCATCAAGCCCTAACTGCGCGCTTGCATTCCACAGGTGGAAGTGAGAAAAGCAACACTGCAAGCAACGGGATGGGAGTTCCTTTACATCCAAGTGTCTTGGCATGGCTCTGATTTTTAGCTTGAGACTGATGGCTAAAAATGGAATTACCGGGTCAGAAGACTTGACTGTTTTGAAATATAAATGTGTGCATGCTTCCAGTTTTGCCACGCTGGACTGACTGTGGCCCCACTTCCTTACACCCTGTCTGTGGACGGTGGTTCCTTTAAAAGCATGCTAGGCCTTATTTGATGAGTTTAAAAGCTTTTTTTTTTTCAGTTGGCTTAAAAATTATTCTGGTTTAGGGCTGGGGATATAGCTCAGTGGCATAAGCACCTGTATTACAGGCACCAAATCCTGAGTTTGATTCCTGGTACTGCTTCACAATTGTTTTAGTGTTACTTTTTGGTAGTGGCTTAGGTAATATAAATAATGTACTGATGATAAATGATTTAAGCCTCATATAGGTTCAAAGATTAAAATGTGAAATAACTGGTGAACCCCTTCTTATTCTTCATGCCTTTGCTGGAGTGGCTAAGATGAATATTTTTTTAGAGATCTATTATTCATCTTGTCTGTCTGTATGTCTCTCTGCCTGCCTGCCTGTCTGTCTGTCAAAACCACATAACCACAAAAATGCTGATATTTTTAATATAAATGGAATCTTACAACTCGTGTTGCAAATCCCTCAGTATGCTTATAAGTATGTCTTGGAAATTGCCTCTGCTTAAGTTTTTAAGTATGCTATTATGCACTTTAAACAAAGTGTGGTGTTCAACCCACAGAGTTGGGGGAACCCGCAAGCCAGACAATATCATCCGTGCATCCACAGGGTGTGCAAAGATTCATCACATAATGAGCTCTCTGGGAGGCCAGTGAGGTCCCTAACTCGCCCTGAGAGCAGTGTGGGAAAGCAGAGAGGGGAGGGCTTCCAGTGCTTAGGGGCCTGTGGCCTTGTTGTGGATTTCCACATGTGGACTGTGGCTTGTGAGGCTTAGATTTGGTGCAGGTACCAAAGGAGGGAGCTCCTGGGCTTCTTAATGGCGTGCTTAAGTGTAAGTTGGGGGGAGGGGTTGCCAGGGCTTGAAAGCTGTCAGCAGTAAAACATCAAAAATGGAGGCAGGCTCTTTATTACACAATATTTGCTATTCCTTGAGAGCTTAGTCACAAAAATCCTCTTTACTCTGGGAAAATAATCCTTACAATTTGAAAACCTAGACAAAGCAGAGTGACACACTAGTTAATGAATTTGTGTTTCTTGTAGGTTTAGTAAGTCCTTGTGCATGATGGCTTTGCTCCTGGTGGCACAGGAATGGCAGTGACAAGCCACTCTCATGCTGGCACACACAGCAGCACCCAGCACCATCCAGAGTCTCCATCTGGAGAGGTCAGTGTCCCCTGGTCCATTTGGCTCTGGTTTCATTTTATTGTGTTGTGCATCCAACCCACCTCATTCTTGAGAGCCCGTATTGCCAGGAGGTTGGGCCTGCATTTTCTAGTGGGACCCTGTTTTGCTTCAGGGCTATTCCCTACATGCCTCAGAAGGGCTTTCTCTGTCACACTTGTCATAGTGAGTTGTACTTTCCTTTGGTCCCAGGAGGAGGATGCATCTTTGATCTTCCCTGCTCTGTGCTCAGTGGGGCCGAAGATTAAAAGTGGAAGGAGGCCTAATTTTTTTCCAATCTCAGAACCACAGGGCTGACTATTGTCTACTCATCAGCGAGTGTCGGGTGAGAGAGGGTAACCAGAAGGCATTCTCACTGCAGTCTAATCACTGAACTTTGGGTACAAGCTAGGAAATGGCTTGTTGATAGTACATAATGGCCAGAACAATTACTTTCCTTCTCTCTCTTGCAACAAATTCTAATTACTGTGGAAGGGCAAAAGAAAAGCTCGAGCTGAGAACAGAAGGTCTAAGGCAACAAGATCTTGGCTCTCCCAGGAGCACTTAGAGCACTAGGAAGTGTTTAGGCCCAATTTGACATTTCAGATCAAGCAGATTAAAGCTCCTGATTTCTTTCCACCTGGTATAACCCTAGCTTATGGAAGCTGCAGTTAATAATTATTGCCCTGAGCCTAGAGAGAGCTTCACAATAGAATCTCTTTTATTCTGGCAAACTGAGGGCAAACTGTGGCCAGCATTTTCAAATCTGGCAGACAAAGGTTTTGGCCTGCTCTTGATGAGAATGTCTCTCGCATGACAAGTGCTGTTGTTCCCCTGCCCTCAACCACTTTCTGACCACCCGTGCATTCGTGTCACTAATCTTTCAATTCCACCTGTGCTCTTTGCACTTCAGGGTGACCTTATACTTGGAACAGCCCCCAGATGTGTGGAGGAAAATTTTTTGCTCATACATGGCAGTTATGTATCAGCCAAAGGTTCACAGTGTGTCTGATCTGGCTAAATTCAGTGAAATATTTTGAAAAAAGGAGAAGGATGGGAATTTGTTCACTCAGTGATGACAATAATATGGAATTACCCAGAGTATAAAAAGTTATAATTCAAGGCAAAGAAAAAAAAAACCAAGTGCATGTTGGACATCTGGTCTACCCAGAGTGCTATGCCAGGTCTGACAGGATACTCGAAAGAAAGAGAGTGGCAGACAGTGCTCCTGTAAGAAAGGAGGCAAAGTTTTGAAACTGATTTCCTGTTATCAAACTACTGTAACAACTTTGCTTTGTCATACATGCTATCCCTTTGCTTAGTTGCTTCACCTAGAGTAAAGTCTTTAGGGATGGGTACTATACTGATTCACCAATTACTGCCGTTTCTTCCTGAGACCCGAAGTCACAAATTCCAGCTAATATGATAATGTATATAAATGATAACATCTGGTGGGCACGTAGTGCTCACATGTATGTTATCTACTTAAAGGTAAAGTTCACCATTCTTTTTGTCCTTTATCCATTCATTTCTACCTCTCCCATCTGTTTTTCTCTCCCTTTCCTTCTTCTGACCTTGATATTAGTTGGCTATTCTCCACCTAAATGTCCTCTCTCCTCCATTGGGCTAAGCTGTCAAAGGTAGGATCTGTGTATCTGTCCTTCTTTCTGCTCTCACTGACTGTGTAGTGCCTTGCTGGATGCTTGAATTAGACACAGCAGAATCTGACTTTGGGCCCTAGTGTATACGGTTCTCTGCCTCCATTTCATTCTCTTCAAAATTAACCAAAACCCTGAGAGAGATTTGTAGACCAGGAAGATTTATAGGGTGCTGACGTTTGAGGGATTTGGTTTTCTGCGGCTGGAACTCAGAAAGCTAAACTCCCAAGATTTCTAGCCAAGGGACTGACCACTTTTCAGGAACATGCCCAAAGAAAACTATAGGCAAGAAAGTTTAAGGTAGATGAAGACAATTTCTTTCCTTTTCTGACTAAGAATTGGGCTAAGAAAAGGGAAATGCTGTGTGGAGATAACTTGTCTCCAGGGAAGCAAATTTTGAACGCTGGCCATTGTTGATGGGTTCCAGTGCACATGTCAGTTGCTCACTGTGGTGCTCTGTGCTGACCCTCCCTTCCTCTTTTCCATTCTATTTTATGCACCCACTTCTGTCTTTTGGGAGCTTGGTTGCTATCCAGACCTTCAGACCGTGAGCACCTACTTTGGCCTCAAGTGTCTACAGTTACCTGCCTTCATTTCATTCTCTCAATTACCTCCATCAGACACTACTATCTCTTATCCTGTGTATGGATTCTTGGCTTGAACTCTGGGCTAGTGGATTCCATGGAACATTTCAGAGAATATCTTCCATTCATAACATACTGTTTCCACTTTACTAATATTCTGTTAAGAAGACATTGACGAAAGTACAACGGAGAAGAAAGTGCCGTGAAAGAAGCCTGATGGGGATGACTTTTTGGGTGGACAGGGCTTCTTGCTGGCATGCTTCCTGGGAGCATGGCATTGACACTGCTTGTGAGTCTTGGGCCCCATTACTGTGAGGTGCTCTAGCCTGTTCCAATAATGATCTTCCTTCTGGGACATCACAACACCTGAGTTCCATTTCCAGTCACCTGCTGCGCCACTGTGATCTTAGGAAAGCCTGGGTCTGAGATTGCCTTCTGCAGAGGAATTCATAAAACTCCTTTGAGTTATGATACTATGATTTTCTGATAGAAGGCATTGTAGGACTTGATTTAAACATGGAAGTAGGAGACAGTCAAATGGTCCTTGGAGAAGAAGTTTGAGTGAATAAGAAATGCCATTGTAACTCAGATAGCTTTGGCTTCTCTGTGTAAAAGGTGACTGTGGAGGCAATCTTTCCTAAGCAGTTCTAATTTGTATGGAACTTCTATTGCTGGAGTAGAAAAACTCAGTGCTAACACTTTCAATTAAGTTAAATGACTTCATGTTCTGTTAAGTTCAGGCTGGCTAGGAATTTCTTGACTTTACATTGACTTCATTATAATAACGCTTAATACTAGGTTCACAAGGGTGATGTCTACTAGATAATATTTTTATAATTGTACAGTTATCATCAAATTATATTGATTCATGGCTGAATGAAAAATGACAGTGAATAGTATAATTGTGAAATTTCACAAGGGGCTGACATTTTTACTTGAGGCACAAAAGGCTCAGCAAGTATGACTGGTGCAGTCAAGGTGCAGTATTGAAGACTTTGTGGAAAAGTTCACAAATTCAAATGTAATTAAGCATGAATTAAACATGATGAGCTACAGGGCTAATTCTAGCATTGCTGGAACTCCATTATGGAAATATGCTTCAGAAATATGACCAGCTCTTTTTAACATATGTCAGATGCCTAACATATGGTCGCTTAAGGCCTCCAACATACCTTAGGTGATTCAGGGCAGTCAAAATGTGCTTGGCACTGGTGAAGGTCTCACTTATTGAGCCAAGAAGCTAGAAAACATAATGAGAAATCAACACGAACTTGTCAGACTCTAATTTTGTCTCCTTTAGAGCAGTATTATAAATTCAAAGAAACATTTAAGGCTTTCTGATACATGCAAAGCACTGTGTGGTATATAGTATTATAGACCAGTGTCACGCCAGTACAATATACAAGTGTTCTGCCTTTTTGTGCTGGGAAAATAAACAGTGAATCATAAATATAAGGTGTTATGGTTTGTATCTAGGTATCCCCCACAAAGCCATATTCAGTCACAGGAGCAGGCTTTTAGACTTCGTGATTCATTCATGATCCAATGCTGAGATTACGGGTGTGAATGCTACACATGCCCAGGATGAGTAATCTGTGTACAATGTAAGAAAGCGAGGGAGGCTTGCTGATTGCCACAGCTGCTGCCCTTCCCTTTGCTCTTCGCTCTTTTCTGCTGCCATGAACTGCTGTCCTCTGCCATGTGCCACTCTACCTTGGAGTCCACCATGTACGGACTGGAACCTCCACTAGCTGTAAGCTAAATGAACCTTTTCTTCCTTAATTTTAAGTGGTGGGTATTTTCCCCTAGAAATGAAAGACAAGTAACTAAGATGTAGGGTAATGTCTGTTTTAAATTAATTTATTAGGGATGATTACAAAGAACAGAGGCATATCTTATAAGGCAGAGTCACAAGCAGAATCAGTTGACTGACAATCCTTCATATGTGGTGGACATGGATACTTTGGAGACCAGCTTCCTGTAATATTATCACTTATATTCTGATTTTCTTTGCATTCTCTTGCCTCTACCTTTCCTGTATCTTTCCCTCACTCACTAGCAGTAAGAAAGAGCAAGAAAATAGGAGCCTTAAAAACAGCATTCTATGGGCAAATCTTCCATTGACTGCTTTAGGGGAGTTGATTTGTTTCTTTTAAAGTTTTTTTTTGTTTGTTTGTTTTCATCTGCCACTTCATTTATTGTTTTTATTTTCAGGAGGAGATGAAACAAATTTTGTATTTTTCTTTTTCCCCTAAACATGAATCATGCAGGTAAAACCAACTTAACTATGGAAATGTAGCAAAGTAAGGGGAAAGCACAACAACCCAAGAGGAAAAGGTTAGGGGGAAGAGGAGGTTATAGTCCACATAGAACGTATGTACAGATGCCACATGGTTCTTCTGCTCAGGACAGCCTCCCTGGAAGGTGAGCACAAGGACCCATTGTAAGAGGATGTTTCCCCCAGACATCTGAGAATGTTTCGACTTAAGGGGCAAGATTAAAAAGATAAAGAAAAAATAACCAAAAACCCTAAATAACCCCAAGAACCACCCAGCCATAACCATCTTCCTAAATCCATCATAGGTATTTCTTTTATTTTGTAAAAAGATTAATAAAACTACATTGAAAAATTATTTTCTCATCTTATATTTGCAAAGATAATAGGATTCAGAAGTATCTTAGAAAACTAACCAGAAACTGCCCCCTGTTTCTACCCCTGTTGCTAAGGATCAGCAGGACTAGAAAGTTTAGGACACTGGAGCTGCTGGTAGAGAATGGGAAGCCCAGCCCAGGAGAAATCAGAAAATACAGGAGCAGGTGCCTGGGAAGCGGTCAGAAGCAGCTCCATGAGACACATGGCTGCACAGAAAAGGGGAGCACAAGGTGGTCAGAAAGGCCTTAAACTCTTCCTTGACGTACAAAACTGGGTTATTACAAGGATCCAAGCAGTTTGGTCCCAAACTGAGGTGAACACTTCAATGTTTATTCACACGCTTTGATTTTTTTCTTTTAAGAACCAAAGTCATTCAAGTTAAATCTTGCTGCTGCAACTCATTTAAGGTCAGTGAGCACTGAGGACATAAGAGAACCTGTACTCTATATGCTATAACTCAGTGGTGTCCCAAATTGATCAAGGCGATTATAGGGCTGCAGAGGAAAGTGATTGACAATGTAGAGTGTGCCTAAGGAGAGTCACATGGAGAGAAAACGTTCTCTCAGGCTTTTACAGAGAGCAAAATGGTCAAGCAATGGCCATGACTCAATCACATGGCTGACACTGACAAAAGATCTACAAAGTGCGGTATAGGGTTTCAGCATGAATTCTGAGGGGATTTGACTGATCTTATCAGATACAAAAACTACATTTCTTGTTATATAGGTCTTGGTTTATCTTGGTCTTAACTATCCAGCAGAAATTTATAAAAATGAGGTATAAAAAGTAAAGCCATATTAGCATGCAGAGCTGTAAAAGGCTCAAGTCAACAACTTCTGACATTGCCAGTCCTACAGATAATCGACTACTGTTATGAACTACTGGACTATATTGGAATATTTTGCTCAATTCACACACCTACAATATTTAAATGGCAATGGAATACCCATCTCTGACAAAACTAAACAAAAAAGGGGATATAAATGAAGGACCATTTACTATTTGTACATACAAAATAGTTAGGATTAGATATACAGCTAATTTGTCTTAATTCAATGAGAAGTATTTGTACTAATAGTGTTTGGACAGGATATCATGTCTGCGTTTTGTACTATGAATAACTACTATGAAGACAACAATATACAATGTATTAATTGATGTAACTGTAGTGCTAACCTGTTTTGAAACTGTCTTATTGCTATTTGTCTCTCAATAGAATTAATAAAAAAGATCTTGCTGCTATTATTACATATGCCAAAAAAAGAGAGAGAATAAAAGGGGCCTTTTAAAATCAGATAAAGGGAGAAGAGACTGAAAATTATTGAATTAGTCCTCTTAGCTCCAAATGAAATGAAAATTAAAAACTAAACTTGGTTTCTACTAGCAAACAAACCAAAATCAAGCATTGCTCTCCCTCCCTGCACCAGCCCCAACCCTGTACACCAACAATAAATGAAAAGCAGAGCCGGAGCCCAATATGTCACGTTCTGCTGAGAGCTGTGCTGACCCCAGGCTCTGTGGCGGCCATGCCCGCCCGGTGGGACACAGCACCAGAGACACTTCGGGCTGTAGGAGGGCTCTGCGTGGCTGGTGAGGGTGGGGGATGTTCGGAATCTTCTTGTGGCTCCTTCATGCAGTTTCTGTTTTTAAATGTTATTTTTTTAAAATTTCAATTTGAAGAGTGAAAATAGATGTAAAAATAAATAGAAATGACAGAAACAGGGTAACATACAACTGTACATATGCTGCAGATTTTCAAAACAGGGATATCTAACAATGGTTGCTATATTACATGATTTTTTCATTTTAATGAGAAAAAGGTAAAATAACAATGAAACAGTTTCAAAGCATGTTAGTAGGGCAGTTATAATAATTAATATATTGCATATTGTTGTCTTCCAAGTAGTCATTCAGAGGACAAGATGGAGACATGATATCTTGTCTAAACAATATTAGCACAAACTTTTCCTCTCAACGAACTAACAGAAAGTAGCTGTATATGTGTTCTAACTATCTTATATATACACGTATATACTTTTTCACACACATACACATACACAGATAAAAAATGGTCCTTTATTTTTATTCCCCTTTTCTGTTTTGTCAGAGATGGGTGTTCCTTTGTTAGAGAAAATATATTTGGAGAAGTCTTTAAATGATTTTTTCATGCTCGATGCCAGACCAAATATTGTAGGTATTTGAATTGAACAGAATGACCCAATATAACTCAATAGTCCAAACAGTAATGGGTTACCAGCAGGACTGGCAATTGTCTGAAGCTGTTGATGTGAGCCTTTTACAGCTCAGCATATTAATACAGCTTTACTTTTATGCCTCATGGTTAAATTTTTCTGCTGGATGGTTAAGACCAGGTTAAAACAAGGCCTATGTAACTCAAAAGGTAATTTTTTCTATCTGACAAGGTCTGTGAAATCCCCCCAGGATTTACCCTGGAACCATATACAGCACCTTGTGGGTCTTTTGTCAATGTCAGCCTTGTGGATGAGTCATAGCCATTGTCTGACCATTTTGCTATCTGTGAGAGCCTGAAAGAATGTTTTCTCTCCATGTGACTCTCCTTAGGCACACTCTACATCGTTGTTCACTTTTCTCTGTGGCCCTGTAATTTCCTTAATCAGTAAATATGGGACACCACTGAGTTACAGGATGTCACAGCTAAGGTTCTTTATATGTAAAATTAGAACACTTTTTAGAATTGAGTTTTTTATAATTTTGCCTATGCACAAAGATCTTAAATAAAGTGATGTTGGGATAAATGTAAATGTACTTCGTGTGTACATAGGTGTGTGTGTGTGTGTGAGAGAGAGAGAGAGAGAGAGAGAGAGAGAGAGAGAAAGAGAGAGAGAAAGAGAGAGAAAGAGAGAGAGAAAGAGAGAGAGAGAGAGAGAAAGAGAAAAAGAGAGAGAAAGAGAGAGAGAAAGAGAGAGAGAGAAAGAGAGAGAGAGAAAGAGAGAGAGAGAAAGAGAAAGAGAGAGAGAAAGAGAGAAAGAGAGAGAGAGAGAAAGAGAGAAAGAGAGAGAGAATATATTAAGATACATAGATATGTATTCGCATTTAGTAGAAGATGGGTTTATGGCTACCTCTGTTGTCTGGTCATGGCCCCACTAGACCACAGGACATAGTGATGATGGTCACTATCAGTAATAATGCACCAATGACAATGACATCATAAGGATCATTTGTTGGTCCTCTGGGTCAGATGCTACACTAATCATTACTTTCATGACATGATTTTTCTAAATCCTAGTTCAGAAGTAACAAGAATAAAACTCTAAATTATAATAGCTAGTGTCTCTTCTAACAATAATATATTTTTCTCATTATTATTTTTTTTTTGCAGTACTGGGAATCGAACTCAGGACCCTGTCTCACCATAATTATTAAAGTAAATATTTTCTTTATTACTGGCAGTTGTCTGTGGGTTTTGTGTTGAAGGCCATATCCTGCCATGGTAAAAGCTTTGGATAACGGCATTTTATCATTATTTCTCATTTTTTTCCAAAGGGCTCTCTCTTCATCCACTTACTGTTTTTCTATACAACAGGGTTTGTTAGACCTTGATGGCATAAGACAGACCCTTTCCAACTGAAAAAAGTGAGTTTGGAACTTGAGAAGCTCTCTGCCCCCAAATAATAGAGGAGATTCTTAGCATAAACAGCTTGCGGGCCCACTTTACATAAATAACCATGACAGATCACTAATGGAATTACAGGCAGGTCTTGGCCATTGATGTGAAAGAGCACAAAGATGCCCTTTCATGGCGTAACTTACACTGCATCCGACAGAGAGATGGTCTGCCACCTGTGATGCTGCAAGATGACTATATTTTCACATAAAATCCTCCTTAATTTTTTTTTTTTTTTTTGAAAATCTAGGTAATTCAGGTGAGGAAAAAAGTGTTTCCGTTCACCAGCATCTCTGTTGTCATCATTTGACCGTCTTCTCATAATCAGTTATAGAGTGTGCCAGCTCATCTTGATTGCCAGCTTGACTAGACAGAGAGCCTCCTGGAGAGGTGAATGGGACATGAGGGCACTAATCTCACCAACTAGTCACCTCATCCCTGAGCCCATACCTAACTGGGTTATTGTGAGGCAGTGCCTCATCGGAAGAAGTAGCTCATGAGGACACGACTGTGGGAAATGTATCGGGTCCCTAGTCCCTTTCCGTCTGGTTTAAGTGAACACCTTTCTCCATCATCCCCTTCCACAATGCCATTTCTGCCTTGTGTCCAGGTATAGTCAGTTGCAGACCAAAATCTCTGAAATCATGAACTAAACTAAACTCCCCCTCCCTAAAATTGTAGGTGTCAAGTGTTTTGTCCCAGTAAGAGAAAGCTGACTAATACATCCAGGAAATCTTTTAGCTCTTTAGTTTGTACTGAGTGTAAAATAGTTCTTATCCTGCAAGAATGTAAACCAGAAGATTTGAAACAAGTGAAAAAACAAAAAAGAAAATATAAGCAAGTAAGTCCTGATAGAGGGAAAAATAAGAAAAAGATAAAGAAATTTCAGAGTTAGGGTAAATTTATCTCAAATTGCTCTGCCTTATTTAAATATGGGTTGCAAAATTTAGAAATTTGTTTTTGAGCCATTAAGGTCCCTAACTAGTACCGTGTCTGCAGTTTCTTTCCCAGGGGACTGGAATTTGAAGTCAGTTGTGCTCATACTGGGTTTTCTGGGGCTTCATAATACACTGGTGCCAGTCAGATTCTGTTCAGTATTGATTATCATTTAGTTACTGAGTATTTACTGAATTCATACTGTGACAATATCCAATTTTTCAGAACCTTGTCTTTATGTAGGATCCTCTTCTGAATATTTAAAATGCATGAACTAATTTATGACTTATGAAACCTTATGCAAAAGTACTGATAACCCACAAACATAATTAACATTTGTACAAGTAATTTTAGTTCTCAAATTGTGAATGGTTTCTACAACTTGCTGGAAAGTTTTGTTATTTTTCTTGAAGTCTATCTTTTATAGAATCAAAGCAGAGAAGAAGTCTAGAGGACAAATTTGAGAGATGCCAGGGCAAAGACAATGAGCTAAATTAAGAGCCCGTCGCTACCATTCAGGAAGGTAGTGATGAGCCCAGCAGTGACAGTGGAAATGGAGACAGACATGAGTAGACCTGTTAAGAAGTATTTAAGAGGTAGGATCAATAGCATTTGGTGACCAATTGTGTGTGAAGGGCAAAGGACAAAAGAATCTAGTCTGCCTCTCAGAACCTCATTTGGGTGACTGAGAGTGACGTGAATAGTCCTTAGAAGCTGCTTTTTGGGGGAGCCTGTAAGTTCAATTTCAGATATAAGTTAGAGGTAGTTGTGTTGTATCCAAGCAAAACTTTTAGCAGACTTTTTGGATGCAGTCCTCTGGAATGAAGGGGATCTGGACTGGCTCTTGGGAAGTTCTGTATGTCTATGTGCTGGTGCTGGTGCTGGTGCTGGCTGTTGGGGGTGCGACTGAATGGTAATTTACCTATGCACTGAGGGAAGAGAAGGGGAGACATCTACAAAACAGGCCATGACAGATGCAGCAGGAACAAGGAGATTAGGGGAGACTCGTGCCCCAGAAGCAGAGAGAACACAAAGGGTCTGCTGTTTTAAACGTAGCGAGTGAAATAAAGACAGGAAAATGTCCATTTGGTTTCAGTGCTAAGCCGATAGCGGTCAACTTGATGAGAGCTGTGTCAGTTAGGCTGAGTGAATAGGAGTTGACAAAGTGGAAAAACTTGAATTTGGAGGAGCCTATGAAGTCCCTTGGGAAGGGAGAAGAAAAGATGAAAAAGGAGAACTGATCCAGGTCGGAAGTTTACCAGGCAGGTTCTTCAGAGGAACAAAGTCAGAAGAGGAACCTACTGGGACTCTGTAGTCTTATGAAATTTCAATAAGAATCAAAGAGAAGTCAGCTTGAAAGGGGAGCCGGCTAGTTTGCCGGGCCAGTTTTCTGTCTTCCTTGCTTTCCATTTTTCCTGCTTTTCCCATTCAGAAGCCAAGTTCCAGAGGAACTTGATTCTACTTCCTCAGACCCCTCTAGTCTCTTCTCTAGCACCGGACCCTGCTTGCATAATTTTTCAGTGTATGCCTTACGAACCACAGCTTCTGCCACCTGAAGTCCCTTGTGAAGCGCAGCCAGCGCACTGGGACCAGATCCAGGTGTGCAGCTCCCTTCCAGAGCTGGCTGGCATTCAGCGCTCACGCTGGGTCCAGTGTTTGTGCCTGAGCTCCTGCTGGAGGCAGTTGTCGCTCCTCACCAGCTTGGTCATTTTCTGTCATCTATACCCCATGTGGTCAGGTCATATTTTTGTGCAGCTAGACAAGAGACAGTGCCACAGTTTTGCCCTTATTTTTAATTTACTATAAGATATGCCACCTGGAAATGCCACAGAAAAGGAAAACTACTACTGAAGTGTTTAGTCTCTGCCTCATTCAGGTTGTAAACATGTTACAGCATATTATCAGATTATACCGAATGGTTGATAAATGGTTATCCATTCAAATATTGCTCACATATTCAAATTGCCTGGAATCATTCCAAGAAGACAGCCTATCCCTTCTCTACACCTTTAGCATGATTTCATGGCTTTGCAAGGGTCAAAGCCTGAGCTGGCCTGGTATTTTATGGATGTCGACAGGCTGCTGCTCTGCCCCGGAGCGCTCTCCTGCTCTCTGCTTTGTATGCGGGTCAGATCTGAGAGCCGTTTTGTGCGGCTGCTGCAGGGTGTCCATCTGTCTTGAGCTCAGCGGAACTTCAGGGATCGCAATAGGAGATTCACGTGCACTGACAGGATTTTTATTCCACCTGCTGTTGATGGTTGACAAAGAAGGCATAAATGAAAATTCCATGCAGTCAGGCTATTGCCTTTTACTCAGTATTCACTCAGTAAACACTTATTGATTATCTAGTGAGTGCTGTATACTGATTCACATGGGGCTAAGGATATTATGGAGTGAGTAGAAAAGCAGCAATTAAATACATTTCCAAATAAATGTAGAATTTCAATTATAATCAATACAATAAAGAAAATATGCATTGCATTTTGAGAATATATAAGGAGGTATTTTGCTTTATTATATGGGAGGTAGGGAGGCTTTCTTAGAGGAGGGGACATTTGAATTGAGCTATGGATGAGGTAGGAATTAACAGGCGCAGCAGAGGGAGAGGAATGGGCGAAGCCCCTGAGGAGAAAAGAGAAGTTCCAGAAACAGAAGGGTGGTTCCAGCCTGAGTTCAGAGAATGCGAAATGAGGAGCACAGGGACAAGAAACCCAAGAGAGTAGACCGAGATGGTCTTCTAGGAACAAGGAAATGGGACAGCTGTAATATTTTTAAAAACAGAAATGATGTGATCAGATTTACATTTGTGAAGACATACTGACATGGGCACAGCATAGAAGTTGTGTTTAAGGTGGGAAAAGTGGATAGAGAAATAAGCATTGGGGATGTCACAGTAGGATGATAGTGGCTGGATAACAGCGTGGCCATAGGGACAAAAAGTACAAATGAATTCATGCTGCATTTTGAAGCCAGGACTCCTTGAGCTATTGATGGAATAAAGGTACCCAGGATAGAGAGAAATATAAGAATGATGGATGATTTGTAGGCTCTGGCTTGGGAGCTGTGTGGGCACTGGTGAGTCCTAGTTCTCAGCAGGAAGTCTAGGGCCAAAGCAAGTTCTGTTAGTTAAAATTACATAACATAATGACTAGGATTTTTTTTTTCATCCATGTAACATTCAGAACTCTTTAATTATATATTTTTTGAATTTGGAAATGAGTTCTTCATGAAGAATATACTGTCAATCAGTTGACCCCATCATTGAAGAGATAAGAATAAAAAATAGAACAACTCCGATTGCAACAAGCATTATCCTATTTATTTTTATTTTTTATTTTTTTTTGCATTATCCTACTTATATAGAAATTTGTAGAACAAAAAAAGTCAAGTGAAAGTAGAAATGTAAAGTACCTGACAATGAGGTGTGTGTGTGTGTGTGTGTGTGTGTGTGTACAGGCACACACACACATTTGACTATGAAGTAATAGATATGGGCAGAATACAGCCCATAGATTATTTTATTTCCTTAGCTACTGCACCTCCCCCACCTTAGTGTATCAGGAGCAATATTAGACCTGATTTTCTTATGTAAAGATGAACTAAGACAAAATTTTTTCTTATTAGTCATATGAATATGTCCTCTCCCTATACACTACCATATTATTTTTTCTTTAAATTGCTGTAAATAACCACTCAACTTCAATGGCTAAATATTCCAACTATTCTTTTCTCCCTTAGTTCATTGCTATTGCTGTTTTGTGTTAGATGGGACACTGGGTCCAATTATAGCTTTGCATTTAATTACAAACTTTGCATATGTGTGCATTAATTAGAAGATTTTATTGCTTTGTATTTTATGGCTGGAGGTTGTGAACTATAGCAATCCAATATACCACTTAAGGGGGTAATACAAATTTAGAGTAATAAAAGGAAATTTATAATGATCATCTCAAGCAACTAAGCTATTGTATAGAAAAACAATAAAGCATAAATACAATATACACAAGAGTCAAGCCAATTCTCATTTAATGAAGATCTTTAATCTTATAAAGAAGACATTTAAAGATTGGGCACAATATATATTTGTCACTTACTTAGCCTAAGGTTCTAAAAGTAGGAACTACAAATAGGGCCCTAAAAGTGCATTTAAATGTACCCAGTAACTTGAGTAAACACTATTTTGACTGAATAGCATAAAGATAAAAAACAGCATAATTTTATAAGTAGATGTGTTTCTCCTGGTGTCATGGGTTAGAAATTCTGGAAAGGTTTGTGTATATACCAGTGCTAAATAAGTAAGCAAATATACAATATTAACTTATATAATGCAGATGGTAATAAAGTAGGAAATAAAACAGGTTTCTGCCTATTGCAGAAAGACGTTGCAGATATGAACAAAGGGATAGGAAAGCAGGACTGAAACTGAGAAGCTCAACTAAAAGCAGGTATCAACATAAACTCATGAACTTTGGTATCTATCATCTATCTATCTATCTATCATCTATCTATCTATCTATCTATCTATCTGTATTAATCGGAAAATATTAGTATGTATGTATACATTTAAGGATGAGCATACACACATGTTTTCTAGCTGCCTGTTAAAAGGGCGCAGGTGCAGTAACACGACAATAACAATGAGCATACTGGTGTTTAGGTCTTGTTTTCTCAATGCTATTCTATAGTAATAAGAAAACAAACAAATAGATAATGAACAACAACAAAAAAAAAACCCTTGGGCTTCATAAAGAAGTGATCAGTTTGTAGGTTGAAGCTGTATAGTGATGAGATTAACTTGGATCATCTTGTTGCAAGGAAGTGCACAAAGTGTAGGGTAAATGGGTTGAAGAACCAGAGCTCAACCTGAAGTATTATTAATGGCCAAAGTTGGGCCAATTTGAGCAATAAAAGAAATGAAGATACTAGATGGGACAAAATGTTTTCCCAGAGATCCCAAAGGTGCTCAGCCTTCTTCAAAGGGAACTTCCCCTAGAGGTCAGAGGGAACTGCAAGAGGGAGCCTGAAGACCCAGGGGGCAACCTGGGAAGAAGGGACTCAGGCCATTGTCTGTGGTGCCCTGAGGGAGTGAGGAGCAGAGCAGCTCGCTGAACTGGCAATATCTGCAAAAGCTAGTGATGGCCTTCCCTAAAGAGAGGAAGCCCCAAGCCGGGTGGGCTCCCATGGCAACAGCTCTCTGTGGCTCCTGCTAGGTTGGGCTGTAGTTGCTGTCCAAAGACATCTCATAGGAACTATTTGGGTTTGTAGGAAGGAGAATGAAAAGTGATTTCCAAGATAGACATAAACAAAGTCGTATATATGACTATGTTGGCTCCTGTCTCCAGGAAGATTTTGGGAAAGAGGTCTTGAGAGACATGGTGGTCCCTCTTCTTGGAACTCTCAAGAACTCTGGGGGAGAACATAATGTATAATGTTATGAATTATGCCGCAGAAGCCTGACATTAATTATAGAAAATGCGGTCTCCTGATGTCTTTCTCCAAGTTCTGCTCAGGTTTCTCTATCCAGAGATATTTTGAATAGCCAGAAAGCAATGGCTGTGCTTACCTCTTTTATTGCATTAATTAATTGCTATAGGTTATCTTGATTATTTCTAGTATAAACTCACTCCTTATTAATATGTAAATTTTAGGAAATTATTTCCTTGGAATTATAAGGGTAATTACATATAGTATCAAAATGATCAGAATAGAAAATATGGCTATGACCTAAAATGTCCTCCATAGGCTTATTGTATTGAAGTCCTCATGCCAGTTGATGGTCTTCTGAACTAATTATTTCATGAGAGTTCTAACTTCATCAGTTGATTAAGTCACTGATTAAATCATAATCTGATTGGATTATTGGAAGGAAATGGAAATTTAGGAAGTGGGGTATAGTTGGAAGGAGTGGGCCAGGGAGGTGTGACATAGGAAAGTGAATTTTGTCTCTGGCTGTTATAGCTTCTGTCAGATGTCCCCTCAAAGTCTCATACATCTGAGAAGCAGCATTCTGGATCATAGGTGTGTGTACTGGTTAGTGCACTGCCTGGTTTAGCATAGCCCTGGTTGTGGATGAAGGATTTATTGAAGACCGAAGACCAGCTCTGGGTGTGGGTGGTGCCAAGCAGTAGGCTTGCAGCTTTGATGGGATATAAATAGGTAAGAAGAAAGATGGTTTGCTGCTTCCTATTTGCTATTTATGAGCTCTTTCTCCTCTTCCACTTCCCTTTGCCATGGTGCTCTGCTTTGGAACCAGCTGACCATGGTCTGAGACACTGTGACATAAAATAACCCTGGGCTATCACATGCTGCATCCCAGCAGTAAGACAATAGCTAAGACGCTGTCCCCAGTTCTCTCCAGTTCTCCCAGTCTCTCTGCTGTGGACTTTCTGCTGGGATGCTCTGCCTTACCAGGGGTGTAAAGCAAAGGCACAGCCTGTGTACTGACTGATGAACCAAGGTAAATCTTTGTTGATTTATGTGGTTATTCTAAGACATTTTGTTACAGAGAGAAAACTCTAACATATAAGGATTACATAAATTCCTTTCAAATTGGAAGCAGCAATAACCATTCCTTCTATTCTAAATGAGGATAAGATAAGTGAATCTGTGAAGAAATGTTTCTACAAATTTAGTTTAGTATGAAATGTTACCAGTGAATCCTTTTTAGATTCAACAAAACTGATATCTTTTCAAAAAGTTAAGTTAGGCCAGTATCAGTCATAGTATTGGTGGGCAAATAAGGTTATGAGTGAGAGTGTAGATCGTTCATCTGGCACTTCTCTACCTCTTCTTAAACTCAGTCTTGTTTAGTAGGTTGTGCTGTCACAGCATATGACTTAGGAAAAGTAGATGATACCCACTTTCGAGGACCTAGTTGGCTCTAGAACTATGATTTATTCCTTTATTTAACAAATATTGAAAGGACCCTACATGTGCCAGGCAATGTTTTAGGTGAATAGAAGAGTCTCAAGTCACTAGCAATGAAATTGACATACCTGTGTACATGTGAGAAAAGGTAAAATTAGCAAAGCAAACCATATAGTGATAAAAGATAAGGAGAAAAACACAGTTTTCATGGGAGCGGAGGAATGCCAGGAGACAGCTGTGTCATATAGCTGCTTTTTAAAAAGGTGCTCAAGGAAAGCCTTCATGAAGTGACATTCTCATTCACTTCCCTTGCTTTGAAATTAGGTCAACTCTCCCATGGAAAGCAGAGGGGAGGTCTACTGTGGGGTTTGTAGGAAAACATTGTTTCCCAGCAGAGGTGGGGGTGTGGGAAGAAGCAATTGCTCTTTTTCCTCTGATGTAGTTATAATTGGACTGGAAGCCAGGAAGAACTGCAGGTACCTTGTGACTAGCTTGGTGACACTAAGACTGTCGGGGGGGGGGTCAGAGAGAGAGAGAGAGAGAATATGAAATCGGGACCTTGATTATTTTTCTGTGCCACAAAATTAACTGACCCTGAAGCCTGATCTGCATCTGTGCCTCGTGTAATGTGAAATAATAATTTTTCATATCAGATATGCCAGTTTAAATCAGGGTTTCTTTTACTTGTAGCTGGAGGCATTATAACTGATAAAGAATATATCCTGAAAGCTTTAATGGACTGGAATAAACCATTTTGCAAAATTCTAAGTGTATAGGGATGGGGACTTGTGACATTCTCTTCTAATACTGGCACTGTCCCTATACACAATCTTTTATGTTGGCTCAACAATTCCTCAGAGTTGGAAACAGTTGGGATTGAAAAATGACTACTTGTTAGAGGTCAGCGGCACAAGACATAAGGGGGTCCAGACACCATTTTTGAAAACTCATTATTTAGAGAATTGTGTTCTAGTTTATGGGGAGTGTAGAGAAGTTCAGAGACATGAATGGAGACTCCTCTGCAAGCAACAAACAGTAAGAGTAGCTCTATACTGTCAGGCCATTATGCCACGGACTGAGGAGGCGAACAGACCAGAGCCAGTTTGTGCTTATTTCTAAACAATTCCTGTTGTAACAGAACTGGTGAGAAGTGGCCTTTAATGCACCCTCCTCACTGCCTATTAGGAAGGCAGAATGATGAATCTCCTCTCTCCTCAAGTTATCTGCATGCTAACCTCTGGGTCCCATTCATAGGCTCTGCATGCAGAGAGCGACTCTGCAGATACGACACAAGGTATGGATCTTGAGATGGGCAGGTCATCCTTCCCAATATTGGGCTTGGTCCGTCTTCACATAAACTTTGAAAAGCAGTGTTTTCTCCTGATTAGAGTCAGAGACAATGATGCATAAAACTGCAGAAGAGATTGGAAGCATGAGAGAAACTTGATATTCTTTGGTTGTCATTGAACATGGAGAAAATGAACCACGAGGAAAGATGTAGGGCTGGGCCCTGGACACTGCGAGCAACTTTGAGCTGAGAGCCAGCAAAGTAACAAAGACCTCAGTCCCATAGCAGCAAGAAGCAGAATTCTGCCAAGGGCCTGAAACAGATTCATTCCTAGAGCCTCTGGGTACATGAACAGCCTTGGTGACATGTAAATTTTAATCCCATGACACCTATGCTAAATATCTAATGGAACTGTGAGATAATGAGTGTGTTGTTTTAAATTGCTAAGTTTGCGGTTGACTGTTACCACAGCAATAGAAAATAAATACACCCACCTAGCCCAGAGTGGTGTCTGGAGCGGGTAAGGTAGTAGATTTCACTACTGGATGGTTGGGGGGAGCAGGGAGAGGCTGAAAGACGAAGTGCAGCTTTGAAGTGACCCAAGTGAGCAGGAGGCAAGCAGCACAGTCTTAGTGAGGAGAGAAGATAAGGAAATTAGTTGGGTCACACAGTATCTATTGTACGCAATAGACTTCTCCAAACTGCTAAGTTTACAATAACCACATTCCATCTAGGTCAGCAGTTTGGGACGGTCTAAGCCATCTAGTTCTTCTGTTGATCTCAGCCCCATAGTTGCCGGTCAGCTGGACAACTGCTTCTGGGGCTTGGCTTATCACCTGGGGCAGTGGGTGATGGGCCATGGTGGATTTCTTACCATCAGTATATTAGTGCAGACTTGTTCACAAGGTGGCTGACAGGATCTTAAGAGCAGCAAGAGATAGTTCTCAAGTCTTTGCTTAGGTCATGATTCTTAATGGCTGCTGTCCAAAGAAAGTCCCACATTTCAGACAGTGTACTGGTTTTCCAGAGATGCAATAGAAAAAGATTACATGCTGGGGGTTTACACAACAGACATTTATTTCCTCAGTTATGGGCATTGAAAGTCTATGATCAAGGTGTTGGTAGGCCTGGTTTCTTCCAAGGGCTCTTGTCCTGGCTTTGAGATGGTAGCCTTCTGGTTCCCTCTTCACATGGTCCTCTGAGTGTGTATTCTTTGCACACACTCTTAGCATACTGCTGCTCTTCTAATAAAGACATGGTCTTGTTGGCTTAGTGTTCATTCTAATGCCTCATTTTGCCTTAACTACCATTTAAAGGATCTTATCTCCAAACGTGACTACATTCTCAAATACTAAGGATTAGAATTTCAACACACAATTTTGAGAGGATACAATTGAGTCCCCACATTCAGTGTGAGAGGATTATCCAAGGGTGCAGACCTGAGAAGATGGAGAAACAAAGATGTCATTATTTTAATGGTCTATGGTAGGTTATCAAATGTAAGGAAGGAAATAAAAATTCATAGAACTGCCATTACTCAAGATGCAATGTTTTAGAGAAGGGATCCTTTAATGATGGTTATAGGCTAAATATAACCTCTAACCTAATTCTGGAAGTAAAATGTACTGGAGCTCACCCATACTCACTTATTTGTGTGTAGGTCATGGCTGCCTTTGTGCTAAAATGGCAGAGGTAAGTATTTGTGAGACAGATCTCATGGTTGATCACTTACAAAACAAGTTTGTTGACCCTAGAATCAGAGTCACAAAAAGTTCAACAGTTTGTGTGGTGGGGAGGGTAAAATAATCAGACAACTGCTAGCAGGAAGCATGTGGTCTAGGAGAGCAGAAGGTAGTCGGCACAATTCATGTAAACAAATTGCCAGATAAATATCAGCTCTGGAATGATTACAAAGACTGTGCTAATCCTAATGGTGCTGCTTATGAAGGTCACTGAAGCTCTTTCTGGGAGGGCTCTTTTACCTGGCCTTGGCTGCTTATCCCGCTGCTTCCCACACAGCTTAGTCCCTTCAAGAATTATCTAGAGGTGGCTGCTTGTCATACGCCAGAGAACAAAGCATGCGTCCCAGCTTTAATAGGGATTTCCCCTCCTGTATACTAAGCCTCATTCACACCCAATAGGAGGGCAGTGCTGCTTTTAAAACCCATTTCACATTTTAAACCAATTCTGTTAAGCATGACTTCAGCTGTCACTTCTTGTTATTTTTGCAGACGCTTGAAGCTCATAGGTTTGAAATATCCCATCCATTTGTTCAATGGGTTTCTGATAACTGTCCCTGTCCAATGGGTACGAAGTTGATACCAATTATGCAGCTGGCTGCCTTAATGATAAAATATTTTAGAATGGGCTATAATGCCATCTAGTTACAATTGTTCTTACTATGTCTAGATGCTGGCACTTACTATTGCAGAGACTCAGGACTTCAAAGCTGGTGAGGTTTTTACTGTTGCTGCAAATGATGATGAGTGCAGGGAGAATTTGGGAGTGAACGATGGTTGAGAGTGGGCCCGGGGCTGTCTGCACTGCTGATGTGGTCTCTAACCTCCCTGGAATCCAGAGATGCAGGCTTTTCAAACCTGTGCTGCACAAGCCCCATGATCGCTGAAATAGACCACTTGAGATGGAGGCACAGATGGATTTACTGCTGGTTGTGACAGCTCCCCAGGACCCGGCTCTCCATTCAGGTACATTGTGCATTATGTGCATATTCACAACACTGGAAGAAAATCATCTCCTCTCCTACCTCTGGACATGGCTTCTGTGGGCTCTGGAATCTGCTATTTTATACCCACCTGCTGGTACAATATAAGCAGCTGCAATAGGCATCGAGCTATGGAAAGCTCCGAGGAGCACTACTGCGGTGTGAATTGCTTCCTTGCTTTGTGCTGTTTGGTGATTGTAAGATGGATTGCCAGATTAGCACGGGCACACAGTGTTTGTGTAAGGAACAGGGAGGGTGATTTTTCCCTGCCTCCTCTACTAGCTATTTCTTACCAGTTCCTTTGCCACCTATAAAAAATGAGGTATTTGTTAATGTTTTGTTGTGGAAATTCAAAGGCCAGAATCACTGACTTGAGCCCTAAGTAAAACTACTTTGTTTCCTTCTTCCTTCAGACTCCCAGAAAGAGTTCTGGTTGCTTCTCTCTGAAGAGGCACCTGGCGTGGGCAGTTCCGGGCTCATGGAAACTTCCAGTAGAGCAGTGTACTGACCCTTAATGCTTTCCATCCAGAGAAAGCTGAATTAGCATAGCTACCATCCCCAAATACAGGAAGTGGTTTCCAAAGCATAAAAGCTGGTTGACAAAAGAAGTACAGGCAACTGCGAGGTGCAGAGCCTTCCTTATTCTTTGGGAGATTTGTGCAGTCGTGTGGGTAATCTATGTTAACATCTTGTCTTCCACACGCTGACCTCACTTTGATTCAGACATTCTAGAGGCATTTCTTCTCCATTTCAAAGTTGTTTATCTGGCTTAGAAAATATCTGCTTTAAACAGAAGCCTTTACACTTCTCTGGGTAAATTCTGTTCCAATTTTTGTTTTGGCCACAAGTCAAAGATAACAGCTGTGTGCTTGTGGGTTCACTGAACTCTACGTGCTTGTTGGCTGCATGGCCGACCAGAGGGAATAACCAATAATTAGAACATTTTGGGTCATCTTGGGAAGAACAGAGTTTTCTCATGTTTGGAAAGGTGATGTGACCTCGCTCTTATTTTCCCAAATGTGGATCTGTCAGTGACTGAATGTGGCACTGAGTACACAAGCCTGGACTTGTCACCATTGTGTCCTCCCTTTCCCAAAATAGCTCCTGATAAATGGAGGCTGAAAACCATGTTTAATGTTTTTCAGCTTTGCTATGCTCTACAATGGGCCCGGGCCACAGTAACAAGTGAAAGCACTTGCGTATTCCTAGCACATCAGCATTCCTGATCATAATGATTTGTGACTCAGACCTTGAAAGCTGTGGGGTTTCTTCCTAGTTGAATCAATACAAAGTTTACATAAATATATGTTTCTGTTTTCCTTTTGTTCTTGCTTCAGCATTCATGTTTACTTGCTGACAAATACAGACAGTAGGAGGGTGAGAGGGAAAGAGAAACGGGAGCAGAGAAATGGGAGCGGATAGATGAGTCTGAAGAAAGTATTTGAGTCAGATCTTATTCCTTTCTTGATTATGACTTTTTAGTTAGCCTATTTGTTTCAGTTGTAAAGGGTAACACACTGAAGTTTTCCTTTGAAAAGATAAAATTTATCCTTTGCTTCTCAGGAATTTAAACATTCATCTATCACATTGATTATAAACTGTAGCCATTCCTGCAGAGCAAACTGCACCTGGGCGTTGGATGTTCTGGGGATGTTCGTATTGGAGACACGTGTCCCGAAACATTGTCCAACAGCATTGTAAAGGCTGGCACGCTGTTGACACAAGGAGCTAAGAGAGTATCCACCCCACTTTCTTCCCAGTCAAGGGGATGAGGCTGATGGTAAGGAGTGTGGTTACCTCTTGCATGGCAGGAACATAGGAAGAATGTTCTCTTCTCCTTGAACAACCACAAAGATGATGACGAGGCCACCTTTTTAACGATTTATGTGCAGTGCAGTCTCTGTTACAAAGCAACACCTCTCCCCTGATATTCTTGTCTCTACTGGCTTTGGAAGAGACTGGGCTTGGGACAGGTAGCTGCTTTCTATGAGGTATTTTACATGCAATGTAGAAACTCAAGGGCCTGTGAGATAGCTCAGTGCCTGAGTGTCTGCTTTGGTAATTGCAGGACCGGGGTTTTATCCTGGTCCCGTTTGCTGGTTTGCAGTGCTGGCCCCACCCCCAGGGCATACTGAGTCTGGGCATGGTGATGCATGCCTGTGATCTCAACACTGGGGAGGGTGAAAATGGGAGGATCACCACGAGTCTGATCTGCGTAGTGAGAACCTGTACCCAATACATAAAATTAAAAAAAAAAAAAGGGCATGGAAAGTCAACCAGGAGAGGTCCCAAGTGGGATCTGAAATTCAGGGTCCCAACAGCTTAAGAAACTCTGGGTTTCAGGGGCCACTCAGAGCTGAGCTAGTAAGGCATCTGTCTCTTCTTAATTTGTTCCTATTTTCCATATTACCCAGAGGAAGCTCTGAGTATATTATGGCTTTATAATGTGAGTTTGACAACAAGAGATTTGATCTAAAGCATTTCTGACTTCCTTACCTGTACATTTCAACAAGAGATTAAGTGAGCTATTGACAAAGTGAAAGTAAATGAATATTACTTCACTTGTATACAGTTTCTCTGAATTTATTTAGGCAAAGAGCAGCTAACTGTAGATGTTTGTATGGAGTATTCACATACTTTCCATTTATTTCTTTAAGAATATTTATAGTGGTATTTTATATCCAAAGATGAACTTTAGAACTCAATTCAAAGTTCAAGCTCAGAACTTGTTTGAAGTTTCAGGTTATCCTGTTGACCAGGAGATGACCATCTAAGCAGATTCTTGAAGCACAGCCTAGCTCAGAGCTCGTGTGATTGGCTGGTAAGTAAGCATCTTTCCCCCAAAGCTGTGATAAGCAAATGTCCACAGCATTAACCCACCTGGAATTCATGTGTTCTGAGCATAAGATAAGCCCATGAGTTTTTACAGCTGCTTTCCCTGTTCTGCTCCTAAAAACAAAAGATGCAATGAGCCAGGACTGTTGAAAGTTTCTTTCTTCAGAGATTCAGCAAGGTGAGTGTTCTACAGGAGGAGACCGAGCAGTGCAATTCCTCTTGAAACAAGATGCAGGTGTGCCGCCGTGCTTCTGGGTTGTGCCTCCTGTCTGCTGCGGGCACCCCAGTATCAGGGAAGGAACAAAGGGAGTTGGAGGGAAAATTCCTTCAATCTCAGATATTCCTGAGCTTGCAAATTATTCTCAGTGTCAAGATTTAGAACATGGGGAAAGATAGGAAAGTGTGCATCAGGGACTTTTTTTTTTCCTCCTCAGCATTTCTAGCAATGGACTGATTGGTGTGAGAAATTAGCTGTCTTGCCGAGAGTTAGGTGCAGCATCATAAACAGCACTTCAAGTGAGCCTTTCTTGTCTGTTGGGGATGCTCTCCAGCAGCTCCCCTCATATGCTTTGCAGAATTGCCACGAAGGGGATAGTAAACAGACTGTGGGTCTCTATCTACTAATATGCTTCATCTGATTAATTGTCACTTGAGTGTCTTTTCTCTCCTCTAAGTACTTTTATCTCCTTCACTCTGTCAACACCACATAGGTGCTCATTTAATGATGAGAAAGGGCCTCTGGAACACCTTTTGTTACATGAACTGAAATAAATCTAATGACTAATGTAGAATAGATCTCTCGATACTTGGAAAAAAATAATGATTAGGTTTTCCAGGGGCTGAACGAGAGAACCACAGACTTTTCTATTAAAGAAACAGAAGTTAATTTTCTTCTATATCTTCAGATAGATACTCTTCCTTATCATTACTATTATTATTCTCGTTTTGTTCCTATATGATAGTCATTCTTTCTGACCTATCTACATTATGAAAACCAGACATGAGCGGCAGGAATAAATCACTGGATGTGGGGTAGGCAGTTGTGGCTGAGAGACGGGACCAATTTCTCCTTCCCACTTGGCCTTTTACTGTAAGTCATTAGTCCCTTGCCAGTGCTTACTAAGGCTGCCTTTAGCATAGAGGAAAAAGAAAGGAAATGAGTATTTTAACACTACGTAGGACTTGTGAGGCACTGCACTAGCTGCTTTTTATTTGTTGTTATCTTATTGAATGCTCAGAGTGACTGGTTTCATTTTACAGGTGAGAAAGTTAAATAAAGTAAAATCAGGGTCCAGAAGAAGGAAAATTTTCTAATGTTAGCTATTTGGACTTTCAGATTAGTAGCTTTCTGTTCTGGGGGCAGAGTTGTTCCCTTGGGGCTTTTAGAAATGGGGGAGTAGAGGTTGGTAGGACACTCAGGGGTGGTTCTTGCTGGCAGGACACAGGGATATGCTGTTGGATCCACTGAGAGCAAGCCCTTCCTGTGGCCCACGAGGACTGTTCTCCAGGGAAGCACAAGGGATAGGCCATGTGGGAAGACTTCTGTTTTGGGCATATGACAACATAGCCCACTCCAGAGCTCTCAAAGACTGGACACAGTGAGATCTGGAATCGACTATGAACATCTCTGGGCCAGACCCTGTTCTAAGGGCTTGATGAGGGTCAAACCATCTGACCTTTAGGACTTTATATGGGAGAAGATAAGACTCTTTCTGCGTAATAGAAGAAAAAAACTGAGGAAGTGATTGAGTAGCACAGAAGTTCAATGATTTGTCGCAGGCTGGAAAACCAGTAAGTCCTGGAACTGGTGTTCAAACCAAGGCAGCTGACTTCAGAGTTGTTGCTTGTTTATCACTCACTACCTGGCCCTCCAAGTCTTTCAGAATGGTCCTTGGTAAGTGGACATTTTTGTGAAGAGGCTCCCCTTCCTGTGACTCTTCTTCCCATTTTTCATTGCTGTTGCTTTCTTCTGACTTACTTTCATACTAAATCCCTCCCCAAAAATGAAGTATACATTGCAGGGCCATAATATTAAGCTGAGCTATAAATGGCTATGGTCGACAACTTCTTTGAATAACTCACTATTGTTGTGGAATGCTGGACTGTGTTGGATTGTATTGTTGAGTTCAAGCACCTAAGTTAGTTGAATGACAATGGAGTGCCCACCTTTGACAGGTGTAGACAAAGGAAGGGGTATAGAAAGAAAAAAACATTATGTGTGTGTATAGACAGTACAGTTGGGATAGATAACGCTGTGCTTCTACATAATCCTATGAGAGGCAAGATTTGCACTAATGGTGGTTGGACAGGATATTATGTCGGCTTCTAGTACTGTGGTCATCCACTAGGAAAATAATGATTGAATTTTTGATATAATTCAGGTATAAAAAATAAGATAAGTAAACAGCTACACTCTTAATTTACTGATAAGAGACATCTGCTATAATAATGTATATAAGTATAATATCATGTATGCACCTTGTACGATACCAAAACATTATGAAAACAGTTTGCAATGTATTAATTTATTGAATCTGTCTTGTTAAGGTGTCTTAAAACTGTCTGATTGATACTTGTACTTCAATAAAATAAAAAATAAATTAAAAAAAAATAAATTCTTCCCTAACTCTTGGAGGTATTTTAGTTCTCTGGAGACCCTGATTTCCTTTGTTCTTGCAGACTCTTGGAAAGTGAGCTGTCAGCAACTAATAAACTAGCATCTCTTTTTGTGAAGGTGAAGGGAGTCTCAACCCTTAAATTTTCTGGGAAGTGAAATGTTTGCATTCTGTCCTTTTAATGTATCAAAAAACAAATAAAAGAGCAACAAAACAGTTGAGTTTAGACAACTCACAGAGATAATCAAAGGGTAGTTCACAAAATAAAGCAATAGCTTATGCTCTGATCTTAGCCTGGGTAACATTTACATAACTATTTTACATAACTGGCCAGCTGAATATCTAAAAATGTTGATCTGATTTCTAGGTCTAATTCTCAGATCATGCAGAAGGGGGTGTATGAAGTTTTCACCATAGTGTTTTTTAGGAATAATCATTTAATAAAATATATTTTCATTATTTATTATGAAAAGCAAGGGTAACTAAGAAACTGGCTGTAGCTGTTTGCACTGTAACTCTACAAATGCGCTGAAGACTCTTGCAATAACTGGGAATGTGTTCAGGCAGCTTGGGTCTTGCCTTCCTTGACAGTCCCTCAGAATAAATTGTCAGTGTGGCCCGCCTCATTCCCATTTTACTAAAAAGGCAGGGAAGGCACCATTACATACCTGTTTTTAAAGCAATTATGTCAAACTTCATAGAGAACAAATTATTTTCTAGAAACAAGATAAGGAAACATGTAATAAAATATTTTTGAAATCAAATAGATAGAACATTAATTATGTACAAAGGGGAGTGAAGAAGGAGAGGTGGATAAACTCAGTAAATGATCCAATTATTTACATGGGAAACAGTGAGCTCTGAAGATTGGGTTATGTCTGGGATTTAGATGAAAGGTTGTCACATTTTTAGTTTCTTATCTTTTCAAGATGGCAATAAAAAAGAGCGTAAAGAGAGCCACATGGGCTCAGGGGAGGAAACAAGCATATGTGCACATACACACATACCAGAGACAAAAATACATAAGTGCTGGCCAGAAAGGCTTTAAAACAAACCCGAATCCCAATCTGACCAGAAGTGGCAAATTTTATTTTCACAGATGTAATAACATTGAAAACATTATATATATATATATATAAATTTTGTATATCATGGTTAAATAAGATAGAAAGATTTGAACTTGTGAGTGAGAGGACACTTATTAGCTGAATAAAGATCAATTGACACAACTACTAAGTAAGTCTTATGTCTTGTAAGCAGAGTACCAGCCTGTAAGACTTTTTTTTTTTTTTTTTTTTGTGGCAGAACCAGGGATTGAACTCAGGCCCTTGCACTTGCCAGGCCCTTGCACTTGCCAGGCCCTTGCACTTATTCCACTGAACCATCTCCCCGGTCCCCTGTAAGACTTTTAGTAATTCTGCTTTTCTTTCTTTTTTTGTTTTTGTGTGTGTTTTGAGACAGGGTCATGCTATGCAGTTCAGGTTGGTCTTGAGCTCACTCTGTAGCCCAGGCTGGTCTGGAACTTGCAGCAATTCTTCCTGAACACTGGGATGCTGGAGTATGCCACTACACCTGGTTTAATAAGTTTGATTTTCAGTTTTTCTGTAAACAAATGTTTCTTAGGGGTCTGTTCTGTCAGGCAGCAGATAAGGTACAGTGCTTAAGGTTTAGAATAACCTCTAACCTCCAAATGGGTTAACGTAGATTAATTTTTGTCAACCTTGCTTTGCATGGGTTATTCATTTTTAATTAAAATTCATTGTAGTGCCTATATTTTGTGCAAGGATATTTGTAGTGATATTTCTCTGACTTAGCATTCCATTGGTGTGACAAAAGGAGATAAATCACATTTGAAAGAAGGAAATGTTTACTTACACTCTCAGTTTCAGAGGTTTCATTTCTGAGTGTAAATAAACAGACAAAATACATGGTTCATTGCTTTTGGGCCCTGGTCAATGTGGGCAGCAGAGAAAGTCTGCTGACATCATAGTGGTCCTGAAGCAGAGAGACATAGGAGGGAACCAGGGTTCTAGGATACTCTTTAAGGCTGTGTCCCAAGTGACTCAACTCTACCCCGGGCTTCTTCTATTCCCTAATAGTGTAAGCAGCTGGACCCCAAATCTGCAATATGTGAACTTCTGGGAGATATTTAAAATTCAAACCATGACAAGCTCATATGTAATGATTTTAGAATCTTATAAGACTACGCTTCACTATAATTTCCAAGGAATGGGACATGCTAAGCCACTGACAATATTCATTCTAGTTTTAGGCATAGAACATACGAGCAATTAATACTTTTCTAAAATCTATGTATGCAGTAGGACTCACTGGCCCTTGCAGGCTATGTCTGTTGCTTGTGGTATGATTTTTTGGCCCTTCCCATTAGTGGGCTAGCAGTGATTACTTGGTGTTGATCTCAGGCAAGTGATTTGCTCTGGCCAGTAGGGGTTTGCACAGAGGCTTGAGATGTGCATGAAAGTGACTTGGTCCTCTTCTATATAAGCAGTTTTCCAAAAGAAGAAAAAGCTCCAACTAGCCTGCTCATCTAAAGACAATAGAATCACGAGGACCAACCCTTAACCAACTTGTAGCTTAGAGCTAAACACAACTTATTTTTATTTATTTATTTTTTTGTGGCCAGCGCAGCCTGCCCTCAGGGCAGGGCTGGCATGGAATGTGGTGCTGGGATGAACCGCAGTCCTTGCACTTGCCTAAGCTTGCCTAAGCAGACACTTTGGACCTCTGAGCTATCTTTTTGGCTCAACATAGTTTAGCTCCACCCAGATCTACTAACTCCAAGATTTCCCTCAGACACATGTGTGAGAAGGTATAAAAAGTTTTGAATTTTCTTGTTATACAGAAAAAGTTGCCTGATGCAAGATAATAGCCAAATTATAGTTTAGTAGGCAAGTTGTAGAAATATTATTGTGGGTCATCTCTGAAACAACTGATAAGAAATCACCAAGGTCCCAAATTCTTTAGTCAAATAGTGTCTTTTACAGAGTGTGCAATCAATGAAGTGGTTTAATGAGTTTGGTCTCAATCATATCCCCCTCTATCTTAAATATCCCAAAGGAAATGTGAAAAGAATCATTTGGAACCATAACTATGCTTCAAAATATAGGTAGTCTGCTAAGGGCATAGGCTGTAGAAGATATGGGCTATGAATGGTGAGCTCTTCTGCAACATGTATTTAACTAAAAGTCTAAAGCTGCTTGTGTTTGTGTTCATAATAATGATACTTTGAAGAAAAATTTAACTTATTTTCAATGCAATAGGATTTTTCTACTGCCACACTGAATCATTAAAATGATCTGAGCATTTTTCTATTTGCTATACTATTACCATTATGAAGTAAATTCTTTCCCTTTCTCTTTCCCCCTTTGCTCTCATTTTTAGTATCTATTGTTTTGAATGTAGAATTTTAAATGGCTGTGTAGTAACTCCCTAAGTTCAAGATTTTCCATCTTGCTATGACTCCCTGCTGAATTCTAAAGGAACTTTCCATACATGAGTTAGAATATAAAGTAAGGAATTGGACATTAAAACCCAAGATAGTTGTGTTTCCCTGGAAATATAATAAAATAATACATCAGCAGCAGCCAACATTTATAGCTTTCTAATCTTCACAAATGCCTTATGAGACCCGAACACCTCTAGCTTAGTGTCACCCCATGACTTAATACTTTAACAAGAGAACTTCAGCTGGGAAGGCACAGAGGTGAAATCTGAACCCCAGCTTTAGATTTGTTATGGTTTGGGTGTTTCCAGAGGTTCATGTTGTGAGGTTTAGTTCTCAATGTGGGCATTATTAAAATACTAAGACAGTACAAACTTAAAGACTTAGGACTTAGGGGAAAATAGTCATTATTTGGGGGATAGCCCTTGGAAAAGATTAATTATAGTCTCTTGTGAAAGCAAATTGTTAAAAACTATCACAACTGATTTTTCTAGCTCCCTGGCTTCCTCTCATGCCCCGTAATCTCTCCTATTTCACACACTCCCTCTGGGAGGCCATGTGCTAAACTGTGAGGTAGCCAAGAGGGTCCTCGTCAGAGGCTGACCTGAGCTGGCTACCTGGCCTTGGACTTCCAGCCTACAAAAAATGTGGGGCAAATAAGCATTTTACCTGTAGAGTACAAAGCTTTCATCATAGTGGCAGAAAATGGACTAATGTATGATCTTAGCAACCGTATGTTACTTATGGCCGGAAGCAGGAAGACCACATATTAGTATGTATGTTGAAATTCCTGATAGTGAGGTGAATGTACCCTTCCATTTCTCTCAGAATTGCAGTTTCTTCAACAAGAAAATGGCACCAAAGGTGACCAATAGAGTAGTACCATTTTTGTCAAGAAATAAATGCAAAGATGATCCAGGGCTGGCACTGACATTAAACAGATGTGGTAATGACCAAGGCCCTCATTTCCTACAGTACAAAGCACTTGAAGTCAGAACAGGTTGAGTTATTAGTTGTCATCCTGTATCGGGGAAACAGAAATATATTTTCTCAGGATAATGAAGCCTTTTCTTAGGAGAAAGTATTCTGTTTCAAAATTGTAGGGCAAACAGTCTATTTCCAAAAAAACCACTTTTCAAATGTCAGAACACAACTAAAAGAATAGTCTAAGTATAGAGGATATAGCCATCAGTGATTAACTATATCCTTTCACGAGGCAAATCTAATTCTTTTAAGGTAGGAGAGAGTAAATTAACTACCGTGTGTTCAGCAGTTACAGTAATGCAGTCAGAAAACCAAAAGGGGGTCCCTAGTCCAGAAGGCCTGCGCTTGGTGTGAAAGCAAATCATTAAAGCAAGTGAAAATTGGACAAATTTGTGAAATACTGTCTAGAGAGTGTGAATTCCCTGCTTCTTCGGCTTTTGATGCCATTATATTGTACCATTTTGACAACAGGCATAAAAGGATGATTTGAATAAGTGAAAAATTTGTTTCCTGAGAAGGAATTTTTCTGGTTTAATTTGAAATGTGTAGGGAAGGTTTATTCATATACTATTTGAAATAAAAAAATTTAAATATGACTAAGATGATAAACAAGCAAACAAACAAAAAACCCAAACCAATCAGTTGTCTACATGTCACTTCCTTTAGTGGTACGCTTGGTCTGTGTTTCTCTTCAGCAAGTGGTGAAATGAAAAATGTCATATGAAGAAAATGATACATAGAAAGGGACAAGGGGACAGATCTCATTCAGTAGGGAAGCGGTCCAAGGCAACAGGACAAGAGGCAAGAGGTGAGGAGGAGGGGAAGGGGAACCGAGATGTGCATGTGTAGGATTCTAGGAACTTCAGTCGATGTAAACACCGTGCGCTGTAACATAAGCTAGGACAGGTAATATCAACAAGTATGTATAAGATAATAGAATCAGAGGCGGGAGAGGGCCAAAGAAGGGGAAGATAAAGGGAGTGAGGGCAAAAAAAAAAAAAAGATGTAATATGCACATGTAAACACTCCCCAAGATAACTGTAAACTGTGTGAATTGCTAACATGTACTAATAAAATAAAATTTAAAAAGAAAAAAAAAAGAACCAAGAAAAATGTCATATGCACACAACATTAACAAACTGACTACAATTTTTTTTCAATAAGAATCAGGAGGATTTTTGTACTTTAAGGTTTAAAGACTGAATTTATACCATTTGCCTATAAAATTTTCCTCTGAAGAGCATAGATGTAAAAGAGCGATATTTCTATCATGTTTTGATTTTTACCAGTGAGGCCTTCTTAAGTACCACCTGTTCCACAGAAGCTGAATTCAAAAGGTAAAACATAATTTTTTGGCATTATTATTTATTTTCAGCATTTCTTGATAGAAACATAAAATATTAAACTATTTTAAAAATAACTTGATATTTAATTGTGTTCTTTCTGTAATGGCTCCATAAGTAACTTTTGTGCTTTATTTGCTCAAAATTTCTAGATTCATGGATACTTTTTATTCTAACCTTGCTTCTCTAAGAACCCACATTCCTCAGAAAAAACACAAAGTATATAATTTTTCCTTTGAGATTATCTATAAGATGATTTCCCAAAAGAACAAAAAAGGCTTTTTATACAATGGATAAACACTGAGTTTAGGAAACTGATTAAACTTCTTTGAAAGTTTTAAGCCAAGGCGAAAGGAGACAAGTGAGACTGTAATGGAATTCATCTTGCAAGCAGCATCATATAGCATTTGCTCTCCTGAACGCTAACTTCAGCTGTGATTTATTAGGGGACCAAGTTCATGTCATTGCATCTGATCTTCAGAGACCTGGCTTCAAGTTCCGATTTTACTCACAATTGAAAATGAAGCTGGTGGTCAGGTCCCAGCCCCATTTGGCGTGATTGTCAGCCTGTCCTCTGGAGAATGACCATCTGGAAAAACAGGGAGTGTTAACTTGCAGGTCAGGGACTCAGCGCACATCAGTGGAGTTTTATCTGCAGTGAGGCTGGGTGGGTCTGCGGCTCCTGACCCTCTCTGTGGGACATTTATTAAGCTGCCTGACAAAGTAGGGTAAAACAATCCTAATATCCTCCTAAGGAAGCTTTTTGTCCTTAACATTTTTTTTTTTTTGTCACAGCTTAAGAAAATGACTTATTATTAAAATTTTTGGAAAAGAAATAGCTCTGGGACCTGGAATGTCTGTGGAAAATCTTAAAGGCTGCCAATTTTGCTTCCTAGCATTTACTTGCCCTGTGTAACATATAAATTGTTTCCATGTGGCTGCTGCTTCTGTATGGACCTCTGATAAGAGGATGGGGGAATTAGTTTCATTGAAGTATGTCACTCTAAGGGTAATGTGAAAACCCGTGTGTAATTTTTTTTTAGATGGCCCAGAGAAGGAGAGTTGTTTGATAACTTTTATGGAGAACAATAGAGAAAGCAGAGATTTATGAAAATTAATTCTATAATCAGAGATAAAACAGAAATCTAATCAATGTAATTAAATTCAGTGAGAAGAGGCATATAAAAACACGGCCAGAGTGTAATGGTAATTTATTATCAGATATTAGGATCTCTAGTCCCTTCCTATAAGGCAGGCTTTTTTTTTTTTTTTTTTTTTGCTTGAATATCTATTGTTAATTCAGAGGAGAGATGATGGGCCTCACCATGGAAAATCCTGGGCAAATAGGCCTCATTCATCATGACCAGACTGAAGGGAAGGGTTATGGAACTGGGTGTTTTTTCTTTTTTTTCCATTAGTCTGTACAGATCTCTGTTGTTTGAGAGAGAGGCTGCTTTAGATTGATGCTCTCTTCCTTTGGTAAAAGTTCATCTCATGCATAGAAAAAGCAGGTTCTTCCTTGGCTAAGTTACTCATCATCAACCTTGAGTTGGAATCCTTTGAACTCCAGTGTTTATGCAACATAACCCTTCTAATGCATCCATGAAAGGCCAAAGCCTCTTCTAAAGACAATAGAATAGGCTTACTCACTTACTCCCTAGCAGTCCAGATAGATAGCATTATCCCCATTTTCTACATGAGAAAACTGTGACAGGTGAGCGAGAGCTTAGTATCAAATAGCCAGGAGGTGTGAGAACCAGGACTCAGACCCACGCAGGCTCGCTCTGGAGTGTGCTTTGTGCTGCTCTATTATGAGGCCATCCTGAGGAGCAGACTTTTCCCAATGACAAGACCTCCTGAGGCACACTCAGTAATGTACAAAAGTTTCTAAGGAGCCTCAGACATCATCCTCATGACAGGATTCACACCTCTTCAAATGTGGTGTGTGGTAATTTGTCTTTCACACACCCATGTTTGTTTTACTTTAAATTCTTGGTCAAACTATGAATTCCTAGGAGTTGTTAACCCTGACTGGACATATTGAGGTCTTTCAAAAATTTCTGTCAAAGTTTTCTTCCAAGATCCACCATGTCTTGGAGAGATGCCCTTCAATAAACATTTGCTGTGTTACATTGGGAAACTTGTGTTATACATCCTTTCAGTTTTTGTCTCCCTCACTAATATGTCAGCCCCTGAGAACCAGCTTGATGCTTCAAGGATTTGCCTATTTGAAGCTCCTGCCTAGCAAGGTACCTGGTAGATGATAGGTTTTCCAAGGTACTCACAGGGATTTGATGACTGCATGGGCCCACTTACCATTGCCCCCTGGTTTCTGGGGCCTTCCAGCCTGTGCCAATGGACAAAGACCTGTTCTCTTCTCAGAGAATAGTCTTGTGTTTGATTTTACGAAATAGCTTTTCTTGTCAAGCAAAATGTAATGATTATCAGAGATTCTGATGTAGAAATGGAGAAAGATGGAATTTTTATTGGGAGAAACTCCCCCAAAAGACACTAACACAAATTTTACAAAAGAAACTAGGGGGCCAATTGGCTCTGCCTCCAGTATGCCAACTCTAACATGTATTAAAATATTAAAATAGTACTGTGTAAGCGTTTGTTAAAAAGGCACTTTACAAGCAGCAAAACTTCTTTCTTATTTGTCTTATTTGTGTTATGTGATATCTAAATTATAGGACACAGCTTAATAACAGACCTCCTTTGACTGAAAGCAGAGGCTCCGAAGTACTGTGGACAGTTTAACATCAGAGCCCTTCTGTGACCCTCCACACTGTCACCATCTCTGCTTTCTGGAGGTTTCTAAAATTGTGTCCGCTCATTGTCATCTGAAATAATTTTCTGTTTTTATGTTGTTGTCTCTATCTCCTTCCCACATAGACACACACACATGCATGTGTGTGCACTTACCCCCCCCCCACGGATTTTAATCTTCTTTTAGCTCTTTCTCTCCTCTCCACAGTTTTGCAGTAAAGATGAGATGATAGCAGGGCTGTTTGGTGGTCTGGAGGGAGGAGATAATTGAGGATTACAATTGGCTCCTGTTCACTTTCTAGACATGCTACATTTTCTTATCTGCTTGTAGGAGAGGGCTAAGCTTTACTCAGCTAGGAAGGAGTTATATGTAGGAGTCCAGAGGATTTTCCAAAAGGAGTGGGTCAGACAGTTTGTTGAGGCACAGAAGATTACATGTGACCCGGCGCAGGTATTGTAGTACTGACCTCCAAGCAGGGAAGCACATGTTAGATTCAGTTTCCCTTTGAAGTTTCCCAGACTAGACTATTTCTACTCATCGCTGTTTAAAAAATAAACTCCAAATTTAAGAATAACTGCATCCTTGAGAAGATATATCCTTTTCTAAGGAGGATTGCTGCAGCTGTCTAACAATGAATTACAACGTTCCACAGCTGTCTGGGCAGGAAATGAAGAAAATTATCCTGGCCATCTCAAAATGGATGTTTGGGGAGAAGGAGAGGGTGTACGCATTGCTAGAAACTATTCTGGAATGAGGGCGCTGAGCTTGCCTGACTAATCTTATCTCATATTACAGAGTCCCAGCTTTCCAGACTTTAGACAGTTTTAACATTTTGTTTGAACTATCCAAACTCAAAGAGCATGGTTACATAGATTCTATATAATCAGTTTCATTAAGGAGTATGTTATTGCTTGGCATCAACTTGACTTTACTTTCTCAACCTCCCATCCAGTAAATAAATTTCATGACAAAATTAGTACCCTGATTACTTCAGAATCAAATGTGATGGAGCTATGACTACAGGGATGTTGTATAATAGTCATCATTCCAAAGATGACAACTGTTCATTTTTTAAAATAAAATCTTCTCATCAAATGCCCATCATGTGTGGCCTCCACATTGCTTCATAAATGTACATTTTCCAAGCACAATTAAGGACAAATGATAGTGTGCCCCTCTTATCTGCAGGAGGTTTGTTCCAAGAAGACCTTCAGCAGATGCCTGAAACTGTAGATAGTACTAAACACTGTATATACACACTATTTTTTCATTTAGATACCTAATGAAGTTTGATATATCAATTAGGTACAATAAGAGATTAACAATGATAACCAATAACATAATTATAACATTATGTTGTAATAGAAGTTATGTGAATGGGATCTCTCTCTTTATGATATCTCATTGTAGACCTATCTTTAAAAGAAACACTTCCTGGCTTTCCTTTGGCATATCTGAACTGTCAGGATCTATACCCTTGTACTTAGGGGGTCATCACTAAGTGGAATGATGGCTATCTGGAAACACTGCTGTGATCCTGGGACAGTCTCTGATGATTCAGATGGCTCCTTGCAGAGAGGCAGCACACCTAGTAAGGATATGCTGCTGGACAAAGGGCTGATTTAGTTCCAGGCAGGCCATAGAGGATAAACAAGACATTGCTATGATACATGGAATGACACACAATTCAACACTCACGTATTGCCTATCTTTGGAATTTTCCACTTCATATTTTCTAACCACAAGTGATCTCAGGTATCTAAAACTGGAGAAAGTAAAATCTTAGGCAAAGGTGAACCCTTGCCACTGGCTCCCCCTTGCCAGCAAGAGGACTTCTCAAACCTTAGGTACAGATGAATTATCCAAGGGTATTGTAAAAGTGAACATTCTCTCGTGCTCAGTTCAAGGTGGGGAAGCTTGTGCACATTTTGAGATGTTGCTGAGACTGTTCTTCCTTTAGACTGTTGGAGGGGCAGAGGTCTATGGACGGGCCTTCCAGCGATGGATCTGTACACTTTAATGAGCCTACTTTCCCAAGCTTATTTCCTTTATATTCTTAATTTTTGTGACAGCCAAACTGGATGATCAACCCAATTGCCCTGAGAATCATCTAGACTAGTGGGGGCAAACCCGTGGCATGCATGCCACAGTGGACACACAGAGCCTCTCTATCTGAACATGAGCCAAGTGACCCCCAGCATCCTCAGCAGCCGAACACTGGCTAGGATGGTGTTATCACCCAGGATAAGGAAGTGGGGTTTCGGTTGTAATTTTGTTCCTCTGTCTCTAAAGTTTTCACCACCAATGGCCTTGGAGATTAATACAGGACCCTTCTGGCTGTGTCTCGTAGGTCTTGGAGGCATACCTTGGGTACTGTAGCTGTGCCTTGGCCTTCTCCTCCCCGGTGCTGTCCCCCATCTGCCTGTGCCCTTCTTTTGTGTTCTGATCCTGGCCACCATCAACTCAGTAGTTTTGCTGTACCACAACTTTCTGTCATGTTTCTGCTTCAAAGTGCATCTGGAACCCTCAGCTCTGTCCATACCTCTCTCATCTTTCCTTATGCAGGCAGACCACACTCTTCACAAGCCCTTCTCCACCTTGTTCCTACCCCACCAACTCCCCAGAACATTGAGTCTTGCTCTGCTTTCCTTTTGTTTTTAGTTGAAAATTTGCTTCCTGATGTGCGACTGCCTGCCTTACTATACATACTGAGTGTGTGACTGTCTCTGCCAATGAGCTGTGAACCTTCACCAGAAAACCATCTCTATAACCTTGCCTCTGCGGCTGAATTTCATGAAATTCTTGCATAGATCCGGTGTCAGCAAAAGTTTGCTGGAATTGAATAAAACTCAGAAATTGTGTAGAATTTTCTTTTTTTTTAATTTTTATTTTATTGAAGTACAAATATCAATGAGACAGATTTAAGATACCTTGACAAGATGGATTTGATAAATTAATACATTACAAACTGTTTTCATAATGTTTTGGTATCATAGAAGGTGCATACATGATATTATACTTACAGACATTATTATACCATGTCTCTGATCAGTAAATTAAGAGTGTGGCTGTTTATGTATCTTAATTTTTATACCTGAATTACATCAAAGATTCAATAATTAATACTTTCTAACTTGTTATTTTCCTAGTGGTTGTCCATAGTACTAGAAGCTGACATAATATCCTGTCCAACCACCATTAGTGCAAATCTTGCCTCTCATAGAATTATGTAGAAGCACGGAGTTATCTATTTCAACTGTACTCTCCATACACACACATCATGATTCTTCCTTTCTATACCCCATACCTTGTCTACACCTGTCAAAGATGGGCACTCCATTGTCATTCAACTAATTTAGGTGCCTGAACTCAACGACACAATCCAACATAGTCCAGCATTCCACAACAATAGTGAGTTATCTGAAGAACTTGTCGACCATAGCTATTTACAGCTCAAATTATTATTATGGCCCCGTGGTGTATATCTAATTTTTATGCTTTTCTGCTGGATGGTTAAGACCTAGATAGAGCAAGACCTATATACCAACACATGTACTTTTTGTTTTTTATGAGGTCCATGAAATCCCCTCAGGGTTTATCTTGTAGTCCTGTACCTTATTCTGTAGATCCTTTGTCTGTGTCATCCATGTGGATGAGTCACGGCCAATGCTTGACCAGCTTACTCTCTGTGAGAGCCTTAGAGAAAGTTTTCTCTCCATGTAACTCTCCCCAGGCACACCATAGAACTTCAATCTCTTTCCTCTGTGGCTCCATAATGTCCTTGTTCAGAAAATTTAGAGCTAAACTGAGTTTCATGATGTTGCAGTACAGGTTCTCCTATGTCCTGAGTCTTCGCTGACCTTGAAAGGCTAGGTCCAAAATGTTGGCTGGCCTTGTGGCTCTTCTATTTCTCCAATTTTGATCTGTGAACTTAGGTTGTTAACCATCCAGAAGAAAAGCAGATTAGTATCCTGCAGCATATGCCATTCACTTTGCCTTATCTGACTCAATTGTTTTTAGTTGTTGTTGTACATTTCCATTTGTATTTCTTCTTTTTGCTTCTTATACTAGGGAGACTATAAGATATTTACACATGTGTGTCTGGTTTATTTCACTTATGAGAATATGTTCAAGTGGCTTCCCCTTCAGTATAAATGCTTCAAACTTATCATTCTTAACAGCTGAATAATACTCCATTATATAGAAATATCACATCTTTTTCAACCATTCCTCATGTGATTGACAACTTGGTTGTTTCCAAGATTTTGCTATCACACATTGTGCTGCTGTAAACACAGGTACACATATATCACTATGATACAATGTTTTCAGTTCCTCTGGGAAAATTCCCAGTAGGGGGATAGCTGGCTTGAAAGGGATTTCTAGTTCTACTCTTTTGAGGAGTCTCTATGCTGACCTCCACAATGGTTGTACCAGTCTACATTCCCACCAGCAGTGGAGAACTGTTCCCTTTCCCCCACAACTTCTCCAACATTTGTTGTTGGTTGATTTCCTTATGATAGCTATTCTTTCTGGAGTGAGATGGTACCTCAGTGTTGTTTTTAATTGCATTTCATGGATGACTAGTGATGTGGAGCATTTTTTAAATATATTTATTTGCTTCTTTAATTTTGTCCTCTGAGCAGTGTGTATTCATCTCAGATGCCCATTTCTGAATTGGGTCTTTAAATTTGAGGGCCCTGTTACATATTAGTTCTTTATATATTCTAAACAGCAGACCTCTGTCTGATTGCTTATGAGTTAGGATCTTTTCAAAATTCGTGGGTTGTCTTTTCACTCTGTTGAAAATTTCTTGTGGCATGCAGAAGCTCCTTAAGAAGAGTTGATCCCAGTTGTTGATTCTTTCAAGTTCTTCCCATGAAAATATATGTTTGTTCATGAACTCTTTACCTACCCCTATGTCTTGAAGAGTTCCTCCTACTTTCTCTTCCAGGAGATTGAGTGTTTCTGTTTTAATGTTTAGATCTTTAATCCATTTTGACTTTAACTTAGTACATGGTGATAGGGCTGGGTCAAGTTTTAGTTTTCGGCATGTAGAAAGCCAAGTTTTCCAGCACCATTTGTTAAAGAGGCTATCCTTCTTCCAGTAAGTATGATTGGCCCCTTTGTCGAAGATCATATGGCTGAGTGTGTTCATAGATGCTTCTGCACCTTCTAATCTATTCCATTGATCATCAACTCTATTTTGTTGCCAATACAATGTTGATTTTTATCACAGTGACTTTGTAGTGTAATTTCAAGTCAGGAATTGTGATGCCTGCTGCCTTGTCTCTATTGGCCAAGATTGCCTTCGCTATTCTAGGTCGTTTGTGGTTTCAAATAAATTTTAGGAATGATTACTCTAGGTCTGGGAGGTATGTTGGTGGCAGTTTGATAGAGATTGCATTAAATTTGTACAGCAATTTTGGAAGCATGGCCATCTTCATGATGTTGGTTCTTCCTATCCAGGAGCATGGAATATCTTTCCATTTTCTGAAATCCACTATAATCTCTTTTCTTAGGGTATTGTAATGTTCCATTACTTCCATGGTTAAGTGAGTACCAAGGTATTTCATTTTCCGAGGTCATATTGTAAAAGGTATTGTTTTTATTATTTCCCTTTCAGTGTGCTTGTTATCTGTGTAGAGGAATGGTATTGACTTTTGAGTACTGATTTTGTATCCTGCTATGCTACTGAATTTCTGTATCAGTTCTAGTAGTTTCTTGGGGAATTTTTTGGACCTTCCAAGTAAAGTATCATGTCATCTGCAAATAGTGATAATTTAACTTCTTCTTTACCTATTACCCTTATTTCCTCCCTCTTTTCTAATGGCTGTTGCTAAGGATTCCAAGACTATATTGAATAGGAGGGTTGATAGAGGACATCCTTGTCTTGTACCTGATTTAAGAGTAAAAGATTTCAGTTTATCCCCATATAGGATTATATTATCTTTTGGGTTGTCATAAATGGCTTTTATCAAGTTAAGGAAGAGTCCATCTATTCCAGTGTCCTGTAGGACCTTGAAAATGAATGAGTGTTGGACTTTGTCAAAAGCTTTATCTGCATCAATTGAGATGATCCTGTGGTTTTTAAATTTAAGTCTATTAATATAGTATATTACATTTATAGATTTTTTAATATTGAATCATCCTTGCATCCCTGGGATGAATCCTACCTGGTCATGGTGTATGACCTTCTTGATGATTTTCTGTGTTCTATTTGCCAGGATTTTGTTGAATATTTTTGCATCTATGCTCATGAGGGAGATTGGCCTATAGTTCTCCTTTTTGGTTGTGTCTTTCCCTGGTTTTGGAATCAGTATTATACGTGCCTTCAGAAATGATTTTGGGAGGACAGTTTCCTTTTCAATTTCATTGAAGAAATTGTGGAGTGTGGGGATTATATCTTCTATAAATTTCTTGTAGAATTCAGCTATGAATCCATCAGGACCTGGACTTTTCTTTGTCGGTAGGCTTTTTAGTACGTTTCGTATTTCATTGGCTGTTATCGGCTTATTGAGAGTTGTAATATCTTCTTGATTCAGTTTTGGTAATTTGTACCTTTCGAGGAATCTGTCCATTTCTTCTGTGTCTTCTATTCTGTGAGCATAAAGATTCTCGAAGTAACTATTGATAATCTTCTGAATTTCCACTGGGTTTGTGGTGATTTCACCCTTTTCGTTCCTTATTGCTTATACTTGAATTTTCTTTTGCCTATTTTTGATGAGGTTGGCTAGAGGTTTATCGACTTTATTTAGTTTTTCAAAGAACCAACTTTTTCATTTGTGGATTCTTTGAACTGTTTTCTTCATCTCAATTGACTTAATTTCTGCTCTAATCTTTATGATTTCGTTATGTGTTCTTTGTGCTCTAGGGTTTCGTTTACTCTTCTTTTTCTAGTTGTCGGAGGTGCAACATTAGGGTGCTAATTGTTCCCGTTCTGTTTTCCTAATGTGTGAGTTCATAGCTATGATTTTCCCTCTAAGAACTGCTTTCATTGCATCCCATATATTCCGGTAAGTAGTACTTGAATTTTCATTGAATTGTAGATATTGTTGAATTTCTTGTTTAATTTCTTCTGTGACCCATTGATTGCTGAGTAGGGTGTTGTTTAGTTTCCATGAATTTAGCAGTATTTTCTGGTTTCTTCTGTCATTTAGTTCCAGTTTCATTGCACTGTGGTCAGATAATATGCATGGGATAATTTCTATTTTCTTGCATATACTTACGCATGACCTCTGCACTAGTATGTGGTCTATTTTGGAAAATGACCCATGTGCAGGTGAAAAAAAATTGTATTCAGCTGTGGTTAGGTGGAACATTCTATATATGTCCAACAAGTCCATTTGTTCTAAGCTCTGGTTCAGTTCTGCTACTTCCTTGCTAATTTTTTGTATGGTTGACCTATCTTTTTGAGATAAGGGTGTGTTAAGGTCTCCTGTTAAGATTGTGTTCTTAGACATTACATTTTTCATGTCCGTTAAGATTTGTCTTACATAGTTGGGTGCTTCTGTGTTTGGTGCATAGATATTTATGAGTGTTACTTCTTGCTCTTGAATTTTTCCCCTGAACAATATATAGTGGCCTTCTTTGTGTCATTTGATCCTTCTTGGTTTGAAGTTGAGCCTGTCTGGGAACACAATTGCTACTCTTGCTTTTTTCTGAGGTCCTGGGGCATGTAGTATTGTTTTCCATCCTTTGACTTTGAGCCTATGAATGTCCTTTTGAGTTAAGTTTGTTTCTTGTATACAGCATTTTGTTGGATTTTGTTTCCTAATCCACTGTGCCAGTCTATTTCTCTTAATTGGAGAATTGAATCTGTTTACATTGATGGTTATAATTGAAATATGCTGATTTATGTTTGTCATGATATTTACCTGATGTTGTTTACTCCTTTGTATCCTGTGTTTAATTGTCTGTCCTGTTTAGTGGGTTTCTTCCATTCTCATTGTTGGAGTTCTGGTCATTGTGCTGTCTCTCTAGAACATCTTTCAGCAGCCTGTGAGGGGATGACTTTGTCATCATGAAATTCTTTAGTTGTCCTTTATCGCGGAAGTATTTCACTTCTCCATTAAAGTTGAAAGAGAGTTTTGCAGGGTATAATAGTCTGGGCTGGAATTTGTTTTCGTGTAGGACTTGAAGAACTCTGCTCCATGCTCTCTTTGCCTTCATTGTCTGTGTGGCGAAGTCGGCTGCAATTCTGATGGGTTTTCCTTTGAATGTGATCTGCTTCTTCTCTAGCAGCTTTCAGTATACTATTTTTGTGTTGGATTTCTGGGATCTTAACTATTATTTGTCTCGGTGTGTTTCTACTTGGATTGAAGATATTTGGTGTTCTGTATGCTTTGGTTACCTGAATGGTGGATTGTTTCCTCATTTTGGGGAAGTTTTCTGCGATTACTTCTGTGATTACTTCTCCCCCAATTCTTTTTATGTCATTTGTATTGACTCCTTCATTCTCGTTGATACCAATTATTCTCACATTGTTCATCCTGGTGTCATCTTGTAGGTGATGGATTATTTTTTCCTGCATTCTCATTGTTTTTAAAGATCCTTTCTCATCTTTTCACTTGGTGCACCAGCATCTTCAAGATCTGAAGCTCTGTCTTCGCTTTTACTCGAACGGTTTTGTAGACTAATGATTGCTATTTTTAGTTCTTCTATATCTCTTTGACTGTGTTTCATGCATTCTATTTCTTTTCTGTATTGCTCATTCAAGGAATCCATCATATTTCTGATCTCCTCAATTTTTTTTATCCATGTCTTCTTTAGAGGTAGTCATTAATTCTTTTTCTACAGTGTTTCTTCCAAGTTGGGTTTCCTCTGTATATTTCTGAACTTGTTTGTGTATTTCAGATGCTATGATTTCAAAGAATTCTTTTTTTTCAAAGAATTCTTTTTTGATTCCAGAAATTATTTCTGCTTTGAGTTCCTCATGACCTTTCTGCTGTTGTGTCTTTGCTTCAGATGCTGTTAATTCATATGTTTCAGCTAGAATAGTGCTCTCTGAACTTGTTCTCGGTGATCATTAATTTTCCACCCAATGTGTCTGGAATTGATTGTTTATTTCAGATACTATGTATTCAGATATTTCTTTTTTAATTTGAGGAATTCTCATCTAATTTTGTCTATACCTTTCTTCTGTTGTTCCTTTGCTGCTGTATCTTTTAATTCATTCATTGCAGTTGAGTGTTCTCTGCCCTTACTGGTGGACTCGAGGTCTGGGATTGCATTTCTCCCCTTGTCCTTGTCATTTTTTTATAGCACTGACCTTTGACCTTTGGTGTATAGCTTTGGTGCAGCTATAACCTTAGCTTGTTATGAGATTTGGGTGCCAGTCTATTAAGTTTGAGACTATCCAGGTATCCTATCCTGGATCTAGCTGTTGTGTTCTAACCTCTGTTGGTTCCCTGTTCAGGCAAGCATGAAGTGAACTGGGATGCAGAGCAAGTAATGAAAATTCCCACTGTTTTGTCTGGCTTTGGGGCAAGGATCTGGAGAATTACCGGAGTCAGCCCTCCTGTGTCAGGCAGGTAGCTCTCTAGGTGGGCAGTCCTGGGCTTTGGTGGGCTCCCAAAGGATAGTAGATGATCTTATTCACCGGGTAGGCTGTACTGGGTCAGCCAGCCTGTGCTGGGTCTGGGTCTACTGGCCGGAACCAGAGATGGCTGGGAAAGGTCCCTCCAGTGCAGTGGGCCTGGAGCCCTCACTTATAGGCCAGGCTGCACTGGGTTTCGGGCCATGGGGTGGGACCAGGGATCACTGAGAAATGTCCCTCTGGTGTGGCAGGCTTGGAGTCCTCACTCCAGGCCAACCTGTACTGGGTCTGGTGCTGTGGGTTGGACCGGCAATTGCTGGGAAATGTTTCTCTGGCGTGGTGGACCTGGAGCTCTCACTGGCTGGGCCTCGGGCTGTGGGGGATAAGGGCGCAGGGAATTCCTGGGAAATGTCTCTCTGGCACGTTGGGCTCGGAGTTCTACACTCACTGAACTTTGATGCCCAGGGAGTCGGGGAAATTCCCACTCGCTCAGCAGACTGTAGGGCAGGGGATCCGGGGAGGTGCTGGTGAGTGGATCCTGAGGTTTCAGGCTGGGCACTGGCTTGGAGGGCTTCAGGATGGGGATCCAGGTCACTCGCGTGGGAAGAAGCTAATGGCTCTACCTCAGACTCACCACACACTCACTGATCTGGGAAGCCTGGTGAGTCGTGCAAATTCCCACTCACTGGGAGAGCTTGGGGCGGGATCCAGGAGGCCGCTGGAGTCAGCCGCTGTCTTGGGTGGTCTCTCAGGCTGGGCAGCTTGGGCGGGATCCAGGAAGATGGCAGAGTTGGCCGTGTTGTCTCTGGCAGGTCTCTGTAGCTGGGCCGGCATGGGCAGGATCTAGGAGGCTGCTGGAGTTGGCCGCCCTGTCTTGGGCCGGTCTCTATAATCACTTTTCTAGATGACTTTCTCTTGAATAGTTGAAACTCACTGACATTCAGGTAAACCTCTTCAGTGTTCTTTCCTGAAAAGATATGTCTTACTCCTTGGTAGTTAGGAATCACTCCTGGGTGTTTTTTAAAAAAGACTTTGATTTAGAGGATCTATGAATGTGACTGTGTGGGCTAAACTTTTTAAAGGGGCAACCCAGCCGAGAATAATAAAAGAAAACAGAGCCTGCTGCCTTGGCCAACCATACAAGCTGGTTTTTCATTGTTGCTAATGAGAGCCACTTGTGTTGACTGTCTACCAGGAACTACCTTAATCCTTTCTCATTAGACTTCTAAAATTAGCCTTGCTTTGCAGTACTGGAAGAATCATGAGGTGTGCTACATTTTCAGCTTCAGGCAGGATGTTAGAAGAATTGAAGGCCCATCCTTAAATTCTGGAAAGATATTCCAAGCTGGGTAATATTAATAAACAAGCTTGTCTTTTTCATGCTAGATGACCCAGGCTTTAATTTTAGTCCTGACTATATTAGTCTTGTTGCCTTGAGCACATCACCCAGTTTGAGCTTTGGTTTTCTCATCTCATCACACTCATCACAGGCTACATCTTAAAGAATTCTTGAGATTATTGATATAAAATGGAAGGTTGTGGATGAATTAGTTGCCACGCAGGTGGATGACTAATAATGTAGGTGTTATCTCAGTCATGTTCTTGTGCATCAGTGGTTGTTGGCTTGTAAGGGAAATTTTTCTAAACCTAACTAGGGGAAAACTTTTTCCTTATTGCTAGTCTCAGTACCTCTTGTCACTTAGGAAATTATAGGTGTCTTAAGAGCTGTGTAGAAATAATGGGTAGAAGATCAAATGCGTGCTGTAAAATACACATCAGAAGTCCATCATTGGTGTTTGCTGATCACATCCCAATTCTTGAAAGCTGGCGATGAGAGAAGACCTTTTATAAATTTACATCCTGCTTCTTCCTAGAAGTTTGGCTACTGAGCTGTGCCTATTCATTGACCCCACTAGAGCACAAGAACTTCTTTGATAAGGTGATTGTATCCCAGCTCCATGCAAACTAGGAATTTTAAATCTCTATTGGGTCATGGATTCCTTTCAGAATCTCAGGAAAGCTGTCATCCCTACCCCTACCCTAAAGAATGTATTTTATTTTATTATTTTTTTTAAAAATTATTTGGTACAGGGTCTCACTTCACAGCTCAGACTTGTAGTGATCTTCTTGTCTCTCAGTCTCCCCAGCACTGGGATTAGAGGTACTTGCAACCAGAGTCAGTTTTGGTGGCCAGCTTGGCATGGGGCCTGTACCACATGCAGTACCATGGGAAACTGAACCTGGATCCTTGTGCTGGCCAGGCAGGCACTTAGACTACTGACCTATCTCCCTCGCCCCAGGAATGTATTTTAGACAATCTTGCTTTTACCTTTTATCTTCTGAAAGTTGGAGAATTACAGGATACAAAATACTTTCCTGGATGTGCTTATAACTTTTGGTTTCTCGCAAGGCAGGAAGCCAAGAATGGCACAGCAGAGTCGAGCTGGCACTACTGAAGACCAGAAAAGGTGGGGGAAAATCACTCATTTCTTCCTTGATTTGTTTTCTCTGCTCAGACAATCCCAAGTTGAGTGCTTGAAGGGTATCTTAAATTGAGAATTATTGTTATTTGCACCTATCTGAGTATTTTACATGGTTGCTCATATAATGTGAGAATCTCAGTAAAGGTTGTGATCAAAGTGAATAATACCCTAAGTCAGGAAACGTATTCTGTTTTAGAATGAATGGAAGGGAAGTTGCCCAAGCAGCAAAGTATGCTGTTTCCCATTTATCTTGGTCCAGGTGCTAGTCCTGGGTGCAGGGCTGAGCTACATTAATAAACATTAGCACGGTTGATGTGGAAACATGTCCAGGCCTTGCTCATCAGTTCCCATTTTCATACTTCCTGAGTAGGCTGGGAGATGTGGAAGGACAGCATGAATTCAATTTAACAGTCCAGCAAGTGCCAAACAGATGATCACATCTCTGAAAATAAGTGTTTTAAACAAGATTTTTCAGATGGTACAAAAAAGACAGATCCTTTGTTTAGTAAACAGCAAGCACTTTATATATTAATCATACAGCAAATATTAAGTGCAATCAAAGGCTCCATTTTAGTTCAAATATGACTTAACATTCTCCAATTAATTTCTTACAGTATGATGCAGTTTGCATCTTTAAATACATGCTTCGCTTCCCAGATGTTTTCCTATAGGCATGCTGTGACCCTTCTTAAAGAGGCTGTTTCTCTTATCACAGTATTTTCCTGACCTACTGGTGTATGAAGGGACTGATATGGTTTAAGGACCACCTGCTCTATTGTACTCAATAAGGAATTTATGAAGTTGGAAAGCAGTTCTTACCCTTAAGTAGGTTATATTCTTGGCAAAGAGGCTATGAGTTAGGATGATGTAATTCAAATTTGATTTTTCCAGAGAAACATTATTATAATGGAGTTATTTTCCTGACCAAGGGTCAGATCTTAGTGGATTCGCAGAAATGAGACTCTTGCGCTAGTAAGGAACCTCAAAGCCAATCTGGGTCAGTCTTCTCTCTTGAGTCAGAAAAGTACTATTCTCCCTTTCCCTTATTTGAGAGACAATGTTCACTTAGAGCCAAGTATTCTGCTAATACATTGTTATGGTGAGGACTTTGAAGGATAAGGAAAGGGTCTAGGATGGCACTATCCAAAAGAATGTTTCCATAGTGATACAAATGTCCTGCATGTGCATACAAGCCACATGTAGCTACAGAATACTTGAAATGTGTCCAGTGTGATGAGATAATGAAATTTAGATTCTATATAAGGTAAATTTAGACTTCAATTAATTTACATTTAAATGTAAGTTGTCTTGTATGGGAAACACAGGCTCATGGAACCCAATGCCAATTGCATTTTTGAAAAGCAAGGGCTAAGGAACAAAGTAAAACACAGCTAAAAAAATAAAATCTGATGAGATAACTATTTTGCTGACTGAACTGGTTATTTCATTATGAAGTTTAAGGATCATCAATCTGCTAGACAATAGCAAGGAATTTTAGTAGTTTATAACATAATAAAGTCTCAGAGTCATTTAAAAATTTTATGGTGCAAGAGGAAAAGACACAGAAAAATCCCAGGGGCACAGACGAGTATCAAATAAAAGATTCAGATGTAGAACAGGCAAGAAAGGCCGAATTTCATGATAGATGCAGAAACTTTCCTAAGGATAATGGAGGAAGTTACTATGAAAAACTGTGGAATAAGCTTCAGAAAACAAAATAAAAATGGTTTTGAACAGTGGCGGGCCATTGACCTAGAGGCAGAAGTTATACTATTTATAATTCCTTCCACAAATTCAATGCTTACTTTCAATTTGAGTCTATACTACTACTCTTTTTTAAATTGTGGTGGAAAATACATAACATGAGATGCATTCTCTTGTCACATTTTTCAATGTACATAACAGCGACATTAATTGTCAGAGTTGTGTTCTCTAGGGGAACTCCTGAACTTCTCTGTTTGACAATTGCAAACTCATGCTAGTTGAAAAGCAACTCTACTTTCCTTTCACTCCAGCCCTTGGCACTCATCATTCAATTTCTGATTCTGTGAGTTAAACACCTTGTGTGAGTGGAATTGTGCAATGTTTTGTTCTTTGTGATTGGCTTATTTCACTTGGCATAATGTTGTCAAAAGTCATCCATGCTGTAGCATATGGCAAGATTTCCTTCCACATCTGTCTGTCTGTCTGTCCGTCCGTCCGTCCGTCCGTCCGTCCGTCCGTCCGTCCGTCCGTCCGTCCGTCCGTCCGTCCGTCCGTCCGTCCGTCCGTCCATCTATCTATCTATCTATCTATCTATCTATCTATCTATCTATCTATCTATCTATCTATCTATCTATCTATCTATCTATCTATCTATCTATCTATCTATTTATCATCTATCTCACACTTACTTTTTCTTCTTTCCATTGTAGGCAATTATATCAGTCCATTTTCTGGCTATTGTAAAGAATGATACTATGCTGAACATGTGTTTCATGTCTTTTCTAGAACCTGATTTCAGTGCTTTCAGGTAAATATTCAGAAATAGGATTGCATATGATCAGTCTCTTTTTGCTTTTTTGGAGGGACCCTCATACTCTTTCACAGTAGGTGCTCTACTTTGCATTCCTGCCAACTGTACTGAGTGTTCCTATCTCTTCACATCACCAGCACTTATTTTCTCTTCTCTAAAAATTTAATGTTTATAAGTGTGGTGTACTATGCACGGTGCTTTTGTGTTTGCCATATGATTGATGATGATGAGATCTTTTCAAACAATTCTTGGCCATTTGTATGGTTTTGAAGAAATTTCTGTTCAAGTTCTGCCAGTACTTCAGGCTTTTTGTTTGTTCTTGCTATTGTGTTGTAGAAGTTCATAATATGTATTTTATGCATTTAGTACATGGTCGACAGGGTCTCACTACATAGATCAGACTCAAAGTGCTCCTTCCGTTTTCAGCCTTCCAAGTGCTGGTATTACAGGCGCGTGCCACCATGCCCAGTCTGAATCACCGTCTCAGCGCACCCTGGAGGCGGGGCCAGCACAGCATGCCAGGGATCAAGCCCTAGTCCCTATGACTGCCTAAGCAGGCACTGTAATTCACCTGGCTGGCCCACATCCTTACATATTTTTTATATCAACCAATTGTTAAATACATGATTGGCAAATATTTTCTCATATTCCATACATTGCCTTTTTATACTTAGTTGTTTCCTTTGGGGTAATTAAACTTTTAACATTTGATACTGCCTCAATGATCTATTTTTGCCTTTGGTGTTGTTATATAACAAATCAGTGCACTGACCAGTGTCCTTAAGTTTTCCCACTTTCTTTCAGGAGTTTCAGTTTCAGATCTTAACTTATTAATTAAACTTGAGTTGATCTTTGCATATTATATAAGGTTCAATTTCATTCTTCGGCATGTGGACAGTTTCCCCAGTGTCATTTATTTAAGAGACTTACTTTCTCTCTTGTATATTCTTCATGCCTTTGTTGAAAAGAGACTTTTCCATATGTGTATACGCTCCCCTCTGCACTCTCTTTCTGTCACACTGGAGTACATATCTGTTTGCTGCTAGTAGACAGCTGCTTTATTTACTGCAACTTAGGACATGCTTCAATTTAGAAGTATGAAGCTTTCAGCTTTCCTTCTTTCTTGAGACGGGTTTGATTTTTCAGGATCCTTATGATTTTACATAAATTTTAGAATTGTTGTTTCCCTGGGAGAAATGTCATTGGGATTTTCATAATAGTGGCATTGTGTCTGTAGATTGCTTTGGGTAGTACTGACACTTAAAAATAATACTCAGTATTTTAATACTAAAATATGGATATGTTTCTATTTATGTTTTTCTGCATTTTTTTTTTTGTAGTTTTAAGGGTTATTTTATTCTTTTGGATGCTATTAAAGCAGTTTTAAAAATTCTTTTCAGATTAGCCACTGTTAATTATGGAAATAATAGCTGATTTGTCTAAATTAATTTTGCATCTTGAAACCTTGTTGAATTTATTAGTTCATTTTTATTTATTAGTTTTCTAACATATAAAAATAAAATTTTACTTATTCTGAGTTTTTTCTGGAATCTGTTAGGGTCTTCTGCATAGAAGATCAAATAATCTTTGTGCAGGCTTGATTTATACTATGTGAATACATAATTTCATTCATTACAGTTTGATATTTTCTTTTTTTTAGACAGGCTCTCACTACGCAGTTCAGGATGGTCTTGATCTCTATGTAACCTAGGTTGGTCTTAGACTCACAGTGACCCCCCTGCCTCAGCATCCCAGGTGCTGAGGTTAGAGGTGTGTGCCACCATGCCTGGCCCTCAATAATCTTTGAAGAGATTATCCTATTTCCTGTTTTCTGATTTGGATGCCTTCCCTTTCTTTCTTTTGCCAAATTGCTCTGGCTAGGACTTCCAGCACTATCCTACAAAGAAGGGACAAGAGTGGGAATCTTTATCTTGGTCCTGGTCTTAGAGGAAAGGGCTTCGCTTTACACTATGAGTGTGTCAGCAAGTGTGCTTGTCATTTGTGACCTTTATTATGCCTTAGTATTTCTTTCTATTCCTAGTCTGTGGCTTTTTTTTTTTTTTAATTCATAAGAGGTATTGAAGTTTTCAGCATCTATGTAGATGACAATGTGATTTCCAAAGTGAAATGCGTTTATCAAATTTATCAATTTGCATATGTTGAACTATCCTTGCATCCCAGAAATAAATCTTAGTTGGTCGTAGTGTATGATTCTTTAATTTCAGTTTCATTTTATTTGGTAGTGTTTTGTTGAGGAGGTTTACAGTAATAATTTATCAAGACATTCATTCTCTATTTTCTTTCTTTGGGATGTCTTTTATGCCTTTGGTATGGGGTAACACTGACCTCATAAAATGAGCCTGGAACTTTTCTTCCCATTTTTTGGAAAGAACTTGAGAAGAACTGGCATTAATTCTTTTTAAATATTTGTTTAAATTCACCAATGAGATATCTAACCCTGGGCTTTTCTTTGTTAAAAGGTTAACTATCAAGTTATCTCTGAATTTATTATATATATGTTCAGATTTTCTGTTCTTCCTAATTTAGTCTTGGTAGAGTGTATGTATTTGGGAATTAATCCATTTTTATAGAATATATATATATTCTATAAAATAAATTAATATTTGTATATATATTATATTTTATATATTTATTATATATAAATATATATATTTATTTTTTCACAAGATCTTGCTTTCATCAGCTT
>PVKA01000164.1:26123-135709 GCA_004027165.1 Ctenomys sociabilis | reverse complement strand
TTCCTGCTCTCCTTTGAGTTCTTGATTTTTTTGTTTATCTGTAAATCTTTGTCAATTTTGATATTTTTCTAGTCTCTATTTCATTTATTTTTGCTGTGGTTTTGTTGTTTCCTTTCTCTTCATAGCTGTGTGCTTAGTTCATTTTTCTCTTTTACTTCCCTGAGGTGTAAAATTCAATTTGAGGTATTGCTTTCCTAGAGTAAGCATTTACAATTCTAAAATTCCATTTTTGCACTCTTTTACTGCATCTTACAAATTTTGATAAACTTGATCTTATTTTTACTTGCCATTTTAATTTGCCATTTAATTTTTCTTACCCCATGGCTTTTCCATATTCTTGTAAATTTTCTAGTTCTTTTGATTTCAAGTTTTATTCCATCATGGGTGAAAATATATACCTAGTATGATTTCAGTATTCTTAAATATTTTAAGACTTATTCTGTAAGATATATACCTGCCTCGGAGAATATCCTATGAGGGCTTAAAAATATGTATTTTCTTCCCATTGGGCAGAATGTTCTGTGTATGTGTGTTAGCCCTCTAGTATTGTTCAAGCTTTTTGTTTGTTCACTGATTTTCAATTTGAATGTCTCATCCATTATTGAAAGTGGAACATTTAAATCCACTATTAGTAGATCACTGTTATTTCTAGCTTTAATGTGATTAATGCTTGCTTTATAAATTCAAGTGCTTCAATATTGTGTGCATATGTATCATTGCTATATTTTGCTGGTAAGGAGGCATTTTTCATTATGGAATGTTTTCAAGATCTCTTTGAGACAATTGTTGGCCTAAAGTCTGTTATTTGATATAAGTAAAGTTATCATTGCTCTCTGTTGGTTTTTACTTATATGACATCTTTGTTCATCATTTAACTGCCTATTTTTTATGTCTTTATGTCTGAGTGGTGCTTTTCCTAGACAGCATCCAATTAGCTATTCAAGTTGTTGCAATCCATTCAAGAACCTTTGCTTTTTTGATTGAAGAGTATAATCCATTTACATTTGAAGTAATTACAGCTAGACAAGGACTACTACTGCGATTTATTAGTTAATTCTGATAATTTCTGTCTTTTTCTCTTGTTCTTTTGTTCTCTGTTTTGCTGATTTTTAATAGTAACATGCTTTGGTTCCTTTCTCGTTTTTTGCACATCTTTTATGGATATTTTCTGTGTGGTTACTATGGGGCTTACATAAAACATTTTACAGTTATAAAAATCTATTTTTAACTGATGACAAATTAAGTTCATTTACATGCAAAATCTCTAAATTTTACTGCTTCTTCCCCCCAATTTTATGTTATTGCCGTCACAAATTACTTCTTTTATATTGTGCCTCCATTAACATACTTTTATAGTTATAGTTATTTTTATACTTTTTCTTTTAACTTCCATACAAGAATTAAAAGTGATTTATGCACTAGTGTTACAGTTTTATGGCATTCTGAGCTCAGTGAACATCTTTATGGCAATTATTTTGAATTCCCATCAGGTAATTTATATACCTTCACATTTTAGGGTTGGTATCTAGAGATTTATTTTGTTCTATTTAGTGGGCCATTTCACTCTGTTTCTTCGTTGCCCTTCTGACTTTGTATTGATATCCCTCATTTGAAAAATAGCAACTTCTCTGGGCTCCGTGGACTCAAAGACCTTCATCAATAATCCTAATTAAAGATTAGAGGGCTTCATGACTTTTCTGTAGAATTGTCTTTGAATTTGTGTTTGCAGTTCATTAGTTAGAGGGTGTCTTCTTTCCTTCCTTCCTTCCTTCCTTCCTTCCTTCCTTCCTTCCTTCCTTCCTTCCTTCCTTCCTTCCTTCCTTCCTCCCTCCCTCCCTCCCTCCCTCCTTCTCTCTCTCTCTCTCTCTCTCTCTCTCTCTCTCTCTCTCTCTCTCTCTCTTTCTTTCTTTCTTTCTTCTTTCTTTCTTTCTTCTTTCTCCAATCAGGAGCTCACAAGATCTTGCTCTCTGCTGCGTCCTGACACCTCTAAAGTAAGAGACAGCCATTTGAATATTTTTGTTGTCATTCTTTTCAGCAGTCCCCAGGCAATTAGAGGTTGGAGTATTCCATCAGGGTCCCAAGAGGCTCGACAGAAATCAGCTGTGTACATAGTCCCCTAGAAAGCTCAAATGTTAGACATACATTGCATTCTTCCCTTCCTCCCTGAAGGAGAGGACGTTGGACTGTATTCACACCCATGTAGTACTATGGATCCTCTGGAGTAACTCTCATCATCCATCTCTTTTGTTCTCAGCAGCTCCAGGAAACTAGAATGGGCCAGGTTTTAGCAACATTCCTAGAGGTGAGATAGAAGCCTGTTCTTTCTAAAGCTCCCACTAAAAGTTTGTGCCAGTGGTTAAGTCTTTTCTTCTCCTTCCCAAGAAGAATCTAGGATGTCCAGTGGTACTATGTAAGGAGAGGGTTACAATCTTTTCTTCTTGCTTCAGTGTGGCTGGTTTTCCATCCAGGGCACAAAAGCCTCTAAACTAATTTCTGGATTTCTCACACAGAGAATTGATTATGTACTATTGAATTGGTGTTTCTGTGGGAAGAAGGAGGGACTTGGTTTTCCAATTTTGCCACTTGTCTTGTGTCACTACTCAACTTACCTACTTTCAGTTGTGTCTTAAGGGTTCTCGTGGCAAGTCTGATATCTATAGAGCAGGCCAATATTCCAAAATACTCAGGAAGAGAGTCAGTCATGAGGCCCACATATACTATCTAGGTCATCTCTTTACTTAAAAGTGAACTGATTATGAATGTAAACCGAATCATCCAACCTAGTGTTTGCTTAAACAACTGGACAGTGTAGCTTAGTCAGTTTGACACATAAAATAAATCATCACATTATTCTGAGTGATTATAAATTGGACTAATCAAAGAGGGCGGAAATCAAAGATTGTTTGGGAGATGATCTCACAAAAGTTTCATTTGAGAGATGAGGAACCAAGGCGCAGGTAGGTAGAGAGGCTTAGCAGATGCAGTGTTAAGTACCGGATAAGGCTTTGGATTACTAAAGATGGAGGATGATGAGTACATTCATCTTTTATCACTTGCGTAACCTTGGATACGAAACTTAACCTCTTTCTGCTTCAGATGCACCAACAAAAAGGTAGGAATTTCATTATTCTTAGAGTAGCATTTTGTCAAAGATAGTCTCTGGTAGAAGAGATTATTCAATAATTGCAAATTATTGTCACTATTGAGAATATTTTTAGCACTTAAAATGGAGCTTCTAACTCATTCAGCAGTTCACTGGGCAGAGTTTAAGTGACTTCATTTTAATTCTTTGTTTTCCACCATACTGGTGCTGGTATAAGTAATCTAAATTTATGTTAAATGTGCTGTCCTATTCAACCAAGTGAATATCCTTTTATCCACCTGCCCATCACTTAGTTTATTGTGGATTAAGGGTCAAACTCAGCCCTAAATGCCTTTGCACTGAAATGAAACCAGGAAATGCTTTTCTGGTTGCTGGTTTTCACCAGGATGAGGGGATTCACCATGGTGTTCCCAGGCAGATTGTGAGAAACATTTTGAGGAGTGTTGTGAGTGGACCTGACTCCCTGCTGGATAAATGTTTGAGGTGTTGATCCAGGGCTGTTTGTTTTGTAGTTCTTATTGTCTCACCGCGGATGCCACTTCCTGAGCATGGGCTGCAGAGATCACCCTGCTGTCTTCTCTGTGTCTAGAATAGAATGGCTGCGTTTGCCGCTCTACGCAGCCTGCTCACCAGCTTAGCAGCTTCTCCGCTCTTGCAGATACTACGCAGACAATACCTGTGTTGGCAGAACGCAAACTAACCCCTACTGGCAGAGAATTCTTCATCCTTTGATCCCTTACTTTGCTGTTGCTTCATGGTGTCGAGCACCTAAAAGCTTTGATTTAAATGGTGACCAAATGCAAAGGCATTTAGGGCTGAGTTTCATCCTTAATCCACAAAATCAAAGGTTCTTTCAGCCCCAGGTCCTGATTGTTGCCTTACAAAATTGAATTACTACTGTCACTAAAATGTTGCCTTTTCCTGTCATACATGATTTTCAAAGCTTGGCTGTATGTATGCCCATAAAATAATGAGGTATCTCAACCCTCCACAAACAGCAGAAAAACCGTCAGTTCAATTTGTCTTTGAAAGCCATTTTTCTTCAAACATTTTTGAAGCTCACTTTTTAGAACTGTCTTTAAAATGCTTTCTAGAAACTGTTTTTAACTAAAGAAGAAATTTATTTTTGCTATGCTAGGGTCCTAGGACTTTCTTATAGTCTCTGCTGTATATTCTTCCCTTCTGTTTCCTCTTCTCTTCTTGGAAGATGCTTAGTGTAGAGTTAAAGCTTAGGAGGCAGAGAGAGGCCAGAGAGATGTGGATGAGTGCAGTGCAGGAGGCTCACATAGGATATGCTTCTCAAATCTTTGTAGATCAGGTACCAAGGCAGATTTGGACTCAGTTGGTCTGGGGTAGAGCTCAAGTGTTCATGTTTCTAACATGTTTACATTTGGTTCATCACCTACAAACAGAGCAGCGGAATCTTAGGGAGAGGCAGAAGCCAGATTTAAGGAGCAGTCAGGGTTGAGGCATGGTAGAAACTTGATCACTCACTTCTCAAAATGGCCTGCAATATCATTCTTCCTGTAATACAAATAAAATTACAGATCAAAACAGGTTAGGAAGCCAAACTGAGCAGGGAAATTAAAAGGTTCTGGTTGAAACTAGGACCTGACATCTTCTTCTCTGTACTGCCTCAGCTATTGATGTGTGCTTCTTCCACATTCCTTCCCCGGCACCCTGTCCTGGCAAGGCATACTTTTCCAGGGAAGCTTTTCACATCAGATTCTCCTTTCCACTGTCACCTGTCATGAGGTTTTGCTTGGACTGCTGCTCTCTCACCTGTCCACAGTCACTCCTTTATCTTTTGAGCATCTCCCATGGCAAGGTGATTTTTTAAGCACAGCTCTAGCCAAATGCTTTCTTGTCCTAAAATCTTCTAAGTATGGTCCTTGAGTTGACATTCAAGGTTATCTGTTTATTTATTTAGTTCGTTTTGTATTTAGGACAGGGTCTACAGGGACTCACTCTGTAGATGGGACTCATAGCAACCCTATTGTTTTTTTTTTTTTTTTTTTGTGGAACCAGGGATTGAACTCAGGCCCTTGTGCTTGCCAGACAAGCACTTATTCTACTGAGCCATCTCCCAGACCCAACAACCCTATTGTTTACAGCCTCCCAAACGCTGGTATAACAGGCACTGGACACCACTCCTAGTCTCACTCACCCTCTCAATGTGCTCTGGGGGTGGGTCTGGCATGGCAGGCCTGGGGATTGAACTCATGGCTCCTGCATCTGCCTAAGCAAGCACTATAATCTGCTAAGCTATTTGGCCAGCCCTTAAGGTTTCTTATGATATCATCCCGTTCCAAGGAGTTTCATATCCCCTGGGCTGTAACCAACCAAATGGAGTTTCTTTTAGTTGTCTGAATGGCCCTTGAATTTTCCCATCTACTCTGTTTTGCTTATGTTCTCTTTTTCTTGACCTTTGACCTCACTATGGTGAGATCTTTCCCACACGCAGTCCATCTCTTTCAGCGAGGTACCAGGGCTTTCTTCTCTAGAAACTTCCAGAGAGTGCTTTCTGAGCATTAGACCTCTTATTTTTTTCTCCACTGGTATTAGCACACTTTTTTTTTTTTTTACAACAACTCCACTCTAAAAAAATGTGAAACAGTCTTCCTAGCACTGTTACCCTTTAGTGTTGATGTAACTTTCCCTCATCCTGTGTATCAGAGGCCCAGAGAATAGAGCAAGCACTAAACAATGTTTCATGGGTTAAGTTATAAGACACTACAAAAGTAGATGAATTGGAAATAGATGACAAATGGGCTGTAAGGTAAGAGTATAAGTCCTTAGTGCATTTGTGTATGTATGCATGCACACATGTGCACATGTATGATTTGACTCTCCAAGGAGCTTATCGATCTCCAGAATAAAACTAAGTTTTATTACTATACAAAACAGTGCACAAAACAGCAAGCATTGTGTGCAACTTTCATTCTCATCCTTACCTACAATATGAAACAGTAAGACTTTGCCTCCTCAATTTGCAGTGAATATTTTCTGAATCTGCATCTGTAGAACTAGAAGAGTGCCTACCATAGAGGAGAGAGTCACTAAATGTTGATGTTCATCTTCTTTCTCCCTAATTCAATTTTATAAGGTTTCTGGAGGAATTTCTTTGATCTAGAAAGTTTGCACAGGAATAAGAAGAAAGCATTTGGTTTTCTGCATTTTCTTTAACTGCCAGGTGTAGCAACATCTTGTGAATTAGACAGTGAGAAGCCACATCTCCTTGGAAACCTTTTCTGTATTCTCAGACAAATTAGAAGAGCAATGGATTGAAACACTAACCCACAAGGCACTTTGTCTCAGCATAACAGTGGTGAACTCATGGCACACGGGCTGCAGTGGGCACTCACAGTCTGCTTTGTTTGTACGTGAGCCAGGTCTCTCCAGCAGCTGAACATCGAATAACCGCTGTCTTTCTAATCTAAAACCTCAGTATTCCTGTTTAATTGCAGTGTTGATACTTCGCAATAAGTAAGTGTGTTTGGGGTTACAGTTTGGGCACTTTCTCTAAGCGTTTCACCATACCTAGTGTAGAGTGGTTGCCAGTCTCGGTAGCTTTTCCATGAAACAATTTTCTGCTATGATTTGGCTTAAGTAAAGGTTACCATGAGCCTTGCTGATGATAGGGAATAAAGAAGGAAGACACAATATAATATACATGTCAATTACTAAGAGATTATTTAAATCATTATTCCTCTTTCTTGCATTAATAGAATGTCATGAGCACTGATGTCAAAATGGAATTTTTTTTTGTATTTATTAACTATCCTGACTTATTTATTTTTATTTTTATTTTTTAATGTTTTACAGTTTATTAAATCCTCTTGTGAAAAGTCACAGTCACTGCGGACAGGCACTGCAGAATCTCTACTCCTTCAGCTGTTCTCCAATCTCCAGCTCACTTTTTGCCAGCACTAACATTGGCCTTTGCGGTGCCCCTGACTTTCTTCATTCTGTTCATGCGTTCCTTCCGCTGCTTTCTTGAGGTCTTTTTCTTCTCATACAGGCCATGTCTTGCAAGTCTATATTTGGGCTCATTTTTCTTCGCATAATCCAGGGAATCATAAATCATGCCAAAGCCAGTTGTCTTGCCATCACCAAAATGGGTTCTGAATCCAAAAATGACATCTGGTGTGGTCTTGTACATTTTGGCGAGTTTTTCCCGAATTTCTGTCCTAGGTACTGTTGCTTTCCCAGGGTGAAGGACATCAGTGACCATTTTTTTCCTTTGAAGAAGTCGGTTGGTCATGAACTTCCGGGTTCTGATAGTTACTGTGTCATTCATGATGGCAACGGAACCTATCCTGACTTATAAAAAATGTTTCAGAAATAATTCTTAAGTCCCACCTCAATGTTTATAAACATTTGAGAAACTCAAGTTAAATAATTGTGAGGTGGGACTTAAGAATCTGATGTAAGTGGCTTGAGGACCTCTTCAGAGTTTTCATATGTGGTTGAAGAAACCGAGGGTCAGAGATGAGAGGGAGAGGGAGAGGGAAGAGAAGGAGGGGGAGCAGGCGAGGGAGAAGGTCACGGAACAGAAATGTAATGCACCCGAGATTCCAGCCTTGGTCTTTTGATGCCCAGCCTTGGCTAATCCCTCTAACTGACATTTGTTTCCAATTATGCAGACTTGTGGATTTTAAAAATTAATATACACATGATGTACTATCAAAGAGCTTTGAATGTTTAAAAAGATTGCGATAGTAAGAGACACATTGCCGTTAGCCTCCCTCAGAAAACTTCCCCTCTCTTTGATCATAGCATCCATTGTTCTTGATAATTTTTAAAGCAGTGTAGAAGTGCTTTTTGGTGTCTCCATGAGATGCGTTAAAAATTCCGACATCACATTTGTTGTTCTTCTCTCTTCTGGTGTCAACACATCTATCTGCACGGTGAATGCTGCCGCTGGACATCGTGGTGCATCCCCATCGGCCTTAGTGAGCAGACATGTGAATTCTGGCTCTTCCCCAAGGCAAAATGATTATGAAAGGCAAGTGTTTTGAGTCCACTCAGAACATCAAGGCTGCTAGATCTGTGCAACTAACAACACTTATGAAACAAAACTTCCTGAACTGCTCCAGCAGGTGGTAGGAATGATGGGATATGCGTGTTCAAATTGAGGAGGAGTTGTTTTCTTTTTTGTATTCTTTTAGGGAAAAGTTAACAGGGTGTTCAAGGTCTCACTACTAGATTGGACTCATAGTGATCCGACTGTTTACAGCCTCCCAAGAGCTTGGATCACAGGCATGCACCACCACACTGTCTCCATCGCTATCTCAGCAAGCCCCAAGGGTGGGGTGGGGAAGGCAGGTCCCACGGATCAAACCCCCAGCCTCTGCCTATATATAGCCTCTGCCTATATATGCTTTAATCTGCTGAGCTATTTGGCCAGCCCAAGGAGGAGTATTTTGAAAGGTTAATACTTGCCAGTGGCATAGTGCCTGCCTGGCAAGAGTATCTGAGTTTGATTCACAGTATAAAATGAGTCCTATATGGTCACCAATTTTTGAAATTTGAATAAACTCCATGAGTTAACTGGAGAACTTGTCCACATGTGGAACCTGAGACAATGAGTCTGAGGGAGGGACAGGCATTCTGTATTCCTAACAGGTGCCTGAAGGGAGAGGCCTACACACTAGGACTGAAGAGTCAGTGTCTGAGGCCCAGTGGGCATGGGCTAAAGCTTGAGAAGAGACAAGAGCCAACCATTGAAAAAAATAAGCTGGTCATTTTGCCACTTTGTAGACTCTGCACAGGACTGAGGAGTACTAGATAGATAAGAATAAAATGTAGTTACTGAAAAGCTCATAAAAATCAGTGAACCTTCTCTTTGGTAGAATTTTCATGGTGTTCTGTTTCCTTGGGGAGTTGAAGTTACTGGAACTTTCCATTCCTCCTGTGCTCTGGACCCTGTGCTGGGTGTAAGCCATAACTGTACTGATAAGATTATGGTACCTGCATATACGAGCGGTGTTATGGTTTGTGTCTAGTTGTCCCTTGAAAGCCTCATACAGTCATGGGAAGGACTTCTAGAGTTTGTGATTAACACATGATCCACTAGGTTTACTGGTGTGAGTGCTGCTGGGATTATGGATGCAAATGCTGCTGGGATTTTGGGTATGGATACTATACCCAGCCTGGGGCATAGAGCCTGAATCCAGCATGAAGGAGACAGACCTGCTCTCCATTGCCATTGTTGCTGTTACTCCTCCTTTTTGCTCTCTGCTGCTGCCATGAAAAGTTGCTGTTTGCCACGTGCCACTCTGCCTTGGAGCTAGCTGAGTACAGACTGAAACCTCCAGGAACTGTGAGGTAAATAAACCTTTCCTTCCTTCATTTTGATTGTTGGGTATTTGTCCCAGCGACGAGAGAAGAGTGGAGTAGCAGAGACAAGAGGAAACAGAAACACAAATATCATAGTACAAAAAAGAAGCACAATAGCAGAATTGTGATCAAATTATGGGAGGTCTGGGCTACAGAGGTAGCTCAGTGGCATAGTGCCTGCCTGGCAAGAGTATTTGGGTTTGATTCACAGTATTAAAAAAAGTAATTTGGAGACAAAATACGGGAGGTCAGAGGAAGAATTAATTTATTGAGGGTAGTTAGCAGAGTCTTAAATGAAGATATAGCATTTAGCATGAACATTAAAGGGTGGGTGAGAAATGTGCTATAGGTTTGTGAACATTTACTTTCACAAGTATTATTTGTTGTTATGTAATACATGTATGGTGATTGTCCTGCTTTCATATCTCAGCCCCATTGCTTTGTAATTCTATAGCTTGAGCCCATTGTTTATTCTCTCTGAGCCACAGCTTTCTCTCTGAATCACAATCTGAAGCATCCCATGAAGAAATAAATGAGGTGCAGGAAAAAAAAGCAAATGTATGGTTTTTAGTCTTCTAGATATTATTACATTCCAATACCAAAATATGCAGGCTCTACTTGATACCATATCTACATTCCTAAATATCTAATTCTTTAGAATGAAGCTCCTATTTTTATAATACCAGCAATTTCTGCCTACAAACCAAACAGCCATAATTTAAAAAAAAACCTTTGCATTTGGGGTTCTTAAACATACCAGGTGAAATGCCAAGTGGTGCTTTATATGAACTCAGTCTTTATGGTTTTCAGCCTCCGGTGAATCTAGTGGCTCAGCATAAAGATCTCTCATTTCGTCTCTCTGGTGTTTGTGACACTTCTTTCCCTTGCTCTGCTGCTGCAGACAAAGAAAATTACAGCCGATTCCTACTGTTCCCTTCTCTGGCTCCTGCCAGGAGCAGTAGGCTCCAGGGCTCGTATTCTGTTCTACAAAGGCGTTTCAACTGTTGTTTGGGAAGACCTTGGCTCGACTGACAGCATGGAGTGTGGCTGTCTGCAGCTGGAGCCTCAAAGGAGAGCCCCTGACTTCGCAGTGGCAGCCTCTTCGCTGCAACCTTGTCCTAGTTCTCTCTCCCTGGAGCCAGACAATGTAATCTGAGACTTCCTGGTGATGATGGGAAGATGAATCACAATGGTAATGGGCACTGTTTTTTTTTTTTTCTTTTTGAAAGCTCTTGTTTCCTGTGTGTGTAAAAGCTGGATATGATATTTGCAGCTGGCTGCATCAGGCCTTTCCCCTTCTGCCAGCACTGAGCAATACCCTCCTAATATGGCCCACAGTGAGTGCTTCATGCAATTGTGATGAAGACCCTGTGGCCAGAGTGAATGACTCCATTCACTACCATCGTAGAACTTGCCCTGGTCATATAATTGCAATGGATGGCTCCAGAATAGGGGAGAAAGAAAGAGGTTGTTGGTGTAGACAGTGGTGTCAGTAACCTAGTGTTCTGCTCTTGATAGCTTACCAATAATAGTCTTCACTCACCTTCTATAGCTCCCATTGGCCTATGGGTAAGATCCAAATCCATTCATTTAGAACATAGATCCCTTTACAACCTAACCCCAACTGAATGCCTCTAAAGAACTGGCGATTCCCTCAGAATGCCACTTATATGTGCGGTTATGTGACTTTATTTATCCCATTCTTTTTATCAAAACTGTTCTCTGGCTTTAGAACTCCTTCTCACATTTGAAGAAGTAGCTTAAAATTATTACATTGATATCATTGGTCCAAATTGACTATGTTCCTGTAGTGTCGCCTATGAACTTCCATTATAACTACAAATCATGGAATTATTTATTTCTCTGCCCTTTACTTATTTACATTTAAATGTCTTGAAGACTTGACTGAGTCATCCTAACCTGGAACTAACATAGAAGTGATTTCTTTCATGAAAATTGAATAGTCCTAGGAAGAGAGTGAATAGCTTGGCTACACAGCATTAAAATAGTGATGTGAGCCCCTCTGATGGGTTCTCATCCTATTCTTTTAATTTTTGATGAAGAGAGTTGAGGGACACTGACAGGCAGGAAGCACTCTCAATTTTCTTTTGCCTTGATTTCTTCATTTACTGGTTGGTGAATATGATAATAAACTTGCTAACTCACGGATTCGTGGGAGGATCTTAGGAATCACAGAAAGTAAATAGTGTAAAAAACCCTTCCCTTTCCACTAATGCACAGAGCAGTGCTACATGTTTTCATGAACCCTATCAGAGCAACTTCAGAGGAGCATGAGAAGAAGACATGTGCTTTATGGTCTCGATGACACTGACCTGGGCTGAGTCCTTGCTTCTTTGACCCTAGTTCCTTAACCCACCAAGGGGCTGTGAATTATGTAATTTAGGCTAATAACCTTTGTTATGTGGTTACTTGTTCCTTCCCCAGTCTTCTAAGACATGGCAACAACCTAATAGAAAGAGTGGTAACAATGAAGCAGACATGATTTTGAAATCCCAAGTTACTTAATGGACTTAACTCCCCGGGGACATTCCATGAACCCTCTGGAAATCCTGGCAGGAGCTATTGAAGGGGAGTATGTAGTGACTTTTTTTGAAAGAAGTCATTACAGCAAAAGAGTCTTATTGGTCCAGAACAGACTATTTTTACCTTCTCTTTAAGTACAAACTGGAATAACCATCTTGTTTGGGAAGTGAGTAAGGCAAAATGAAAACCCAAACAGAATGGTCTCTGGCATCTTCGCATCTCTTCTGCACCTTTTCTGAGTCTGTGTCACTGCTGTCATTTGCTTCAAAGTTTGCAGAGGCCTCAAGTTGCATGTAAATTGTCCCCAAATCATGGCTTCCTTTTTGTTTTTCCCAAACTATAGAAAAAGAATTATAGTTGATTGGTCTAATTATGAAAAAAGGATCACTACTTTATGGACTGACATACCTTTCTTCCTCTCTCTCCCTGGGAGGGGATTTATTGGAGGTAACATGGTACAGACTCAAAGCTGAATATAGTGATCCAAACTACAGGGGGATATTTTTTCTCTGATAAACTCAAGTTTCTTTGCTAATTAATACTTGTGGACATCTGCACATTTGATTATGATGTTTATTGTCAGAGTTGTAGTGATTAGCCTGTGTCTGTAGAGAGACTATGAATTTTCAGCGTGTTCAGAAATAAGGATCCTCAAAATCAGGAACTAGTCCATGCTTCTTGAACAAATCAGAATAAAATGATCGTGGGATTTTGGTGGGGAAGTGGTGGAAGTAAGATAAAAGGAGCAGGTTTTATTTTGGTTTTGATTTTTAACACAGATGGTCAAACTGTTGAAGACAATCACATCTTAATAAATTATAGTTATACTTGTGCAACAAAGGAATTGGGAATGAATACAGGTACAGAAGCATCATACTTCTTCATGAAATTTAGTAATGAGCTGCCATTAATGTGATGTGTTTTCAACTAGTCAGGTAAAACTGCAATTTGCTAATGAGATATGATACTCTTAAATGAGGAACATGGAAATAATTCACATGTTAGGTGCAGAAAAATGAATTTTGTAGTTATAAGCATAAGATACCTGCGCATTATTAGCAAAAGTAAAACTTAGTAATGGGTGATAGCCCTGTTGTATGAATCATGCCCTGAATGCCTTAGTAGTTGTAACTCTGTAGAAATGCCTTCTGTGCATGTTAGCAACCTCTACTGAAAATATCACCCTGTGCAAATGAATGATTTAGTGCTCCTTCTGAGACAGGAGTGGTTTCATTTAAAGCACAAGTAAGCATCTGGCATTTGCTCATGTCTGCCTTCTCTTCTCCAACATTTCTCTCCATTTCAGAGTCTTGGACTGGGCTGAGCATAGTCACCTTGCTCATTCACTCATTGCTGCTTGGATCTTTTCCCAAGAAGAACAAGCAGGAGGGCCTGGGCTGCTCTGGCTGGGGACCTGCTAAAGTCACACATTCTGCCTTTGGATGTCCCTGGCTGCCCAGCAGTTCCTCCCATGTGCCTGTCCCTCACACTAGCTCTGGATCTGCTCTCTGGGACTGCACAGACCACTGCCAACTGCCACTGCAAATGACAGTCCTTTAGGTCCTTATCAGGTCATGTGGGGCTTTTTGTGTTATCTTTAGACTAAACGCTTCACATCCCATCATTCCTTACATGACAAGATTCAGAATGTCTTCAACATTCTGTCAACCTCCTTCTGAATACATTTCCATAGTCCACTTGCCTCTTAACTGTGGCATCAATACTGAATGCAGTGCTTGCTAGGTGTGTTGTAACCAAGCAGAATAAGGCTAGATCATTCATTAATCTCTTTTAAAATGAATATGTATCAATACTGTTTGAACTCAAATTAAGCCTTTCAAAGTCGGAAAAGATTTGCTTAGATTTTAAAACACAGAGCTGCTATGCCATGTCTTTACCACATTCTGTTTCTGTATGATTTATATGGGTCTACCTATCAGAGTTTTTATTTGTTTTTCATAAATTTGGTCTCGGGTTTAATTAGTTATTTCTATGTATCACAATTTTTTCAAACAACTTTCAGAGTCCAAGGAACACTGGAGAGCACCTAATCTGCTCCAGGAGGAAATGTAAAGTCATTGATCCCATGAGTGACAGGGTCAGATTTCCTGAGATTGTGCAGAATGCCTTTCATTGCATCTCCTGCTCTTTCTTCCCTTGTAAAAATCTCTGTACTTTCAGCAATTTTGTCTTTCTGCTTTGGGTTGCTGAATGCTTGATTTTGTTTAAGGAGCCCAGTAACTTTAGCTTGAATGACTACTGCATCTTTCTTGTGAATGATACTTTTTCTTTCCCTTTACAGAAGAAACTCTGAAGTGATATCTATTCCTCTTTCGAGGTCTGGCCTACCCTTCATCTTTCGGGAGACGAAGGTCATCGTCTCAAAGTATAGCAGTCTTTATAATGATAACAATACAAAAGACAAACCTCTTTACAGTATTGAGATCAAGGAAATGTTAGTTCATGTCTTACCAGCATCTCTTGGAGCAAGAGAATTAATCTTTCTGGACCTTAGCTGCTCAAAGGAAAAGAGAGGGAGTGCACTGTGTGTTCTCAGGAGTAGGGATTTGCCTATTTATAGAAGTACTAGGTTCTTTAGTAGAAAAACAAGTTTAAATTTTCATCACTTAGTACTCTCTGGTAGGGAAAGTTTCCCATCAAATCAAAAAACCCCATGGGAAGAATAATGCATTTAAATTAGTTGCTAATACTTTAGGGCACATCTTTTTGGAAGGCTGTCAGTGGGAGCTTCTAGCACGGGGAGGCTCTGAATCTGATGAGATTCATAGTAGGAGAGTGTAGCCAGGAGATAGCTGAGAATTTCCACCTTGGGAGTTGCCTGGGTCCCCCAGACCTATTATGTTACATGGAGATAACTGGCAGCTGGATGTAAGCCTAGAAGTCATAAGCCCACTTGGAGAAGCTCAATGACAAATTATTGTAAGAACTGGAAGTGAATTAGAAAATCATCTAATTCAATCCTCTTCTTTTAAGAACAAGGAGACTGAGACCTACATGCCTTGCCCAAACTCACAAAACTGTCTGATGCTGGTGTCGGGTCCTTGGTTCCTGTGTGGTGTTTTTCCTCTATATCAAGAAGACAAACTACACAATTTTGTCTATGATGGCCCTGTGCATAGGTTCTAGTGCCATGAAAAGGTGAGCAAGATTGATGAGGTGGTTGAAAGTGTCTGTCTGGGAGTGGGAAATGCATGTCCCCGAGGCTGAACAGCCATCCTCTCAGTAACATCCAGCAAATAGATGAGTGTGGTCTGTCTCTGCAGAGCCCACAAAATAGAGTCCTCCCACATCATTATTTGTTGGAGGCAGACTGGATTGATTGATTGGACTCAAAGTCCATGTTGAGGATATTCACAGAATGATTTTGTGGCTGAACATCTAGTCACAGATGGAGATGAATAGCAAGTGAGTCCTAAATGGGGGAGAATGTACAGGATCTCTCTGGGGTCTGTAGGGATGGTGCTAGCTACGCCGTCTCTGCTTCCTCCTTAGGCACATGCTGAGTAGTTTTTTAGTGTTAGTATTTTAGAATTTGTTCCCAAAAGGCTATTTGGGATTTCTCTTGAAGCATGCAGCTTGCTCATTACAACTGTAGAACTGTTGATTATCTCTTTTCTACCAGCCTTGCTTTCATTTTAAAGAAAAGCCTTCCAAGGGTAACCCTCACACAGAGTTAGCTTTATGTAACTTGGTGGCAAGAGAATCTTATTTCTTGAGTAACCATCTAGGGGAATAGTCCTTAAGCACCAGCTACATATAAATCACATAAGCATCTTCTCATAATACATGCTCTAATGCAGGGTTCTGGGAACAAACCCAAGATTCTTCCTTTTAACTGTGCTCCTGGAGATAGCTGATGCTTCTGGCCCAAGGACCACGTGTGGACTGGCGAAGTACTATTCCCCGTCATCCTGCAGCCTGCCATGGGAAGAGGCTGGTGATGCTCACCTTAGGCAGGCTTTCTTTTAATCCAATCTTAAGACAGTGTTTAACTAGATCCTTTCTGGGCCCAAGGGAAAAATTATTGAGCCTATTAAGGCACTAGCAATGAACATGGATCTTTGCACCTAAGCCTTCTTAATCAAATCTGCAATATTTGTGGGTGGGACTGTTTGCGTGCACAAGCACCCTATACTTGCCCACAGTAATTAGGTAATTGAATTGCAAACAGTAATTAGCTGCCTAACTGCCTGCTTGTTCATGCAGGTATCCAATTTACTTTTGAAATGTGGGTTTATACTGGTGAAAATGGAAGCTGCCATTAAAGACTGCAGACACAATTAAGAAGATCCATTGAAAACCTCACCCTAAGCCAGCAGCTAGGGTAGCAGCCTCTCTCTCTATATGAGACTGTTTCCTTATTTCAGCTACTCTGATTACATTTATGTTGTGACTCAGAGAATCTCAATTCTGTTGTGCTACTTAAGAAAAATGAGAGTTGGTATTGGACTTCTGTTTTCATGTCTTTGGAATAAAATTAAAAACTAAGTGTTGTGCAACATAATGACAGCTGGTCTGTTGCTTCCTTAGTGAATTGACAAGCTTGTTTGTTTCCTGAGAGCTTGGATCTCTGCATAGTCCATCATGAAACAGGAGAGGCTGCTGATGCTGTCTGTCCGGTGCTGGCAAAATGCAGGCTCCAAACTGTGCTCCACCAAATACACTTCTCTTTTACCCTGTGAACACTTTCATAACAAAGAGAGAAACAACTAGAAATTGGAAACATCTGCTTTTCTGATGAAGGGAATCTGTAGTCAGGCTTCCCAAGAACCTTCAGTGAAGGGTATTAATAGATGCTTCCTATTCTTAAGAAACTTTCAGTTCCCTTAAGATATGTCTTACAGTCTCTTCTTCATGCTTATCTCAAAAACATAAGATCTGGATTCATTCTTTGTCCTGTGTCCCTGTGCTCCACTGAGGTCTCACATCACACTCTCAGGCTTTTGTGAAGCTGTTTTTAAGTGGTGATCTTCAACATGTGATCCTACAAAACAGGGTTCAGCTGTGTTGTTAATCTTTGCAAAGCATCCATGCAGAGCTCTTCTTAGTACAAGTACTTTGGAAGTTATATGGTGGTGTTGATTTGTTAGTCCTGTTTGTGATGAGTTTTTAAACACTTTTATGTAACAATAGTTTTGACTAGATTGTAACACAGAGGAAAATTTTCAGGGAAAAATATCCTGCTAAATCTATCTTTCTCTTTCCTCTACTTGTAATTCTTACAAACACTAATGTGTGGTCTCCACTTTGAAAGGAGGTGCACACAAGAGGACTTAGAAGCATTTAAACTAGATCATTGAAATCCATTTAGTTTTAGTTTCACCATGAAATGTAGTTTGGGGCCGGTGGTCAAGGCTGTTACTGGAGCTCTCAAAGATGGAAATCTGAGTTGTCATTACTAAAGGATGCGTAGGGACAGAAGGGGCCTTTTTATATTAAGCAGAATGTATAAATTAAGATGTAGACAGTATGGCTTTTAATGATAACAAAGAAGGAACATGTGTGTTAAGATGAGAAATTATAATAGTAAGCACTATTATCCTATAAGATTTAAAAAAAAAAAACACATTCTAAGACCTGCCCCTGTTTTTTATAGTGATCTTCAACAAGCACACTAAAATCATGATGTTATTATTTTTCCTACATAAGGAGCTATAAAAATCTAGAGAAGGATTCTCAGGGACTTGATATTTACTGTTTATTTGTAAAGAGTAACTTTCTCTAGTGTGTCAATCTGAGCACAAAAAAATGGGGCTCAACCCTCCCTCTCCATTCTATCTGGTGTTGCCTCAGTTTGGCCTTTGTTATCTCTGCTACACTGGCACAACCTCAGTGAATTGGTCTCTCTCTTGTCTTTTTATTTCTCTTCTCATGCATATTGTTCATACTGTCATGCAATGGTTTCTTTAAAACAAAACTCCTTACATTACTCCAAAGATTTCCTGATCCCCTGAGGATAAAATCCATATTGTAGGGTTCAAGGCCATTCACAAGCTGCCTTCTGTGTGTTGAGGCAGATTTCTCCACAACCCCATACCTGCCAGAACCTTGTCATGCTAACCTTTCTGTCCCCTAGATGCCCTGCTTTCTTACTATACACAGTCATCTGAGCCAGTGCATGGGGAATCAGATGTGTTCTAAACAGGAACCAGTTGCAGAGGATGGTCAAAACAAGATAAGAAGGGGAAAACTTGAGAACAGATAATTGGGAGTGATTGTACTTTAATCCTTTCAAAGGTTTATTGAGTAGAAAGAACACTTGTCTAAATAAGCTCTGCATATAGCAGTTATCCATATCGCATTGCTTTATAACCAACATTCAAGGAATTATATTAGCCTCTGGGCTACGGAGCATATGGAAGTCCAGATGGGTGTAGGTTTTTTTCCCCTCTTCATTTTGTTCCACTTGTGCTGACGGTATCAGATTTTCCATCTCCAGAGTCATCGCTGTACTTGTAAACATAGCGACTTCAGTGGAGGAGTGAGGGGAAAGGCAGAGTATGCTTCATCTGCCTTCTTACCTCTAGCAATAGACAGGTGTCTGTGGAGATCAACTCCTCTGGCTGGAAAAGAAATCAAAGTTTGGTGCTCTTCAGTTTCATAGAGCATTTTTTGGTTGAGGTTTTTTTTTTTTAAAGATAGATTGTTATTTGAGCTAATTATATGGTAGAATTTTTAAAAATAAAATAATCTGCAATCAGAATGAGAGTGCAATTTTGGAAACAATATTTAATTTTCCCCTCATGGTTTATTCTCCCTTGTTTACCCTGGTGCTTCACAGAGTAGGGTCAGGGATCACTGATCTTCTAGTGAAGAGGAATAACCTTCCTTTCCAGGAAGTTGCCCGGAGGAGGAAGAGAAAGAGTGTTGCTGACACTGAGATTCCTTTTGAAGTTTTGTGATGTCTCCCATGCCTTTCCAAGGATTCTTGGCAAATAAGGGGAAAAGGTGAATGCTCACACCACATTGAGACAGTCTCCTTTCAGTCACACCCTGTAAGTGAGCAGTGGAAGTGTCCCCAATTAGGAGGACACTGTATTTAGTTCACTTCACTGAGAATTTTAATGAAATGGATCATGTCAGATACTTAATTAGGAGAAACAAAAATTAGTCTGCACTGTATGAAATATAAAAAGCACCATTACTTCAGTACATGTGCCCTGACCACCAGCTGCTGTCAGGGGAAGTCTCTTCTCTGATTGAGATTCAGACAAATCAAACCAAAAGCAAATTCAATCAATGGAAAGTCAATCATTTTCAGAATTATCTCCTTCAGCGAGATAAGAAAACATTATAAATAGACTGTATAGAGTGATAGAAAAAAAATGAAATAACCGTGATTTAGGACAAGATCAAACTGCCTTTTTTCTTAAGTAGATTGGGCAGAAAATCCAAATTGAATTATTTAGTAAAGCCAAAGACAGTGACTTTGGAATCCTAGGATTTGTCTCACAGCGACTAAGGGGGTTCTAGAATTCCTCTGAAAGAGAAGGAATTCACTGACTCAACAGGTTGGAAGCTGGGAAAACCTCGGGTGTGTAATCCCCTCTTTTTAGGACACTTTTGAGCAAAATATGCAAACAGAAGGGGTGTGATGACAGCAGTGTGCTAAACAGCATGCGACCCAGACAGCTCTTCATGGCCCTAGACCTGACATCCCAGGCAAGGTTTTGCAATCTGTATACAGATGCCTTGTATGAGCTTCCCTGAAGCTTTGACTCTTACAATACACTTTGCATTGATTTTTTACCCATAGCCCCTGTTTATTTCACGAGCAGAAGAGGAAGGCTGACAACCTCTACATGCCCAAGCAGGCTACTGCTGTCCTGTAGTATCTGCAACCCGTGTTTTGCTAATTCTTCGGGCTCTCAGACAGATGACATAGTTGCAGCTTTTATTACGGAATGAAACAAAATCTCCATTCATCTTTCAAACAGGGAAAAGTGCAGAAGTCAGAACCTTAGTCAAGACGGTGCAGCGCAGCCTACCTTGCTTGCTACTGTGGGTGGAATCGTGGCCCCTCCCCAACTTCCTGTGTTGAAACTCTAAACTCAGCATCTCATAATGTGATAATTTTAGAGCTAGGAATTTTAAAGGGGTAATTAAGCTAAAATGCTGGTGGGCCCTAACCCTCCCTAAAGAGAAGGCCAGAGTACAGCAGCAGTAGGCATACACACACAGGAGGACACAGTCAGAAGGACCTTCTGTCAAGAGGAACAGATTGTTCCCTGTGGCCTTCTGTGGAAACTAACTTTCAAGGCACCTTGATCTTGAGCTTCTAGTCTCCAGGCAAAAATGTATTTTCATCATGTGAGCCACTCTGATATTTTGCTAAAGCAGTCTAAGCAAACTCATGCACATGTCTTTGCATATTTTGAACATCATGTGATCTCAGAATCTAATGGACTGACTGCTCTACAGAGAGAAATCTTATCCTTTCTTAGTTCACATTTAGACAACAAAGGCATTGGGATGATTTTTTCTACCATTGCCTCTTACTACCAAACTGGACACTTTATGAACATATTTATTTACAATCTCATAATCTCCTTAGTCCAGGAAGTAACTATTAACTGTTTCTCACATGCATTGGGTTTTTCAAAAGTAGAACCTGAAATATCTCCTAACATTTTAATATTCACACACTTGAAGGTAGGGCTCAGAAATGAATGACCACTTCAGATCTGTTCTGGCTCAGCGATCCATACCGTGAAAGGACTTTGATCTTCTTCAAGGCTTATATAAAGTCACAGTAGTTAACATTTCTGAAATATTGTCTGCGATTTAAGTTTTTTTCCATTGGATGAGGTTGAAAATCACATAGATAATGTTTAATAATCAGGAGATTGACATGCAAATCACCATTGTTTCAAAAGGCCCACTGATGCAAGGATGTAGTTTTCTCTCTCTTCCTAAACCAGTAAGAAAGCAAATAACAACTTTCTTGACCTGTGGTTAATAGATTGGTGCTGGGAGATATTAAAAATATTTTTTTTTCTGAAGCTCTTTGGTTGATAAAGTGCTAGATAAAGCAGGCTTTTTACTGAAATTCATTTCCTCTGCTTAATGACTAATTGCAGTGAAATAGACATGGCTTCAAAATCATGTCTTTTCTATTTGCATTTTGCCTTCTGATTCTTCGATTTAAAATTCTAGTTGTGCTAGAAATCATGATATGTCTAACATTTTTTGAAAATTATATAGATCAAAAGAGAAAGCATGTTCATAAAAAGCTTTGATAGTCTCCTTCTAATAAACCCCCTTTTAGACATTTTTAATTTATATAGAAAAGTAATGTTCAGTTGGGAAATGCTCAGATATTGAGCTTTAAAGCCTCAATTTATGTGATAAGCTTGATCCACATGGTACACATCGTCCCTTGATGATGTTTTCTGTCCTTCATGAAAAGAAAACATGCTTATTAAGAAATCAGGGAGGTGACCCGAAGCTGCTCCAAGCATAGGAATAGTCCTGGACCAGCTTATGCATAGTGTTCAGGGTGAGCTAAAGGGACTTTTGTATAATTTCCTAAGAGGTTGCTAATTCCTTTCTTATTTTATAGCTAAATCCAATAGCAACAGAAGACAACATCTGTGTTCAATGGACATATTTTTGCCTGCTCACATTAAATAATTCATTATGGGTGTTTATAGGGCTTAAATTAGCCTTTAGTAAATATAGAATCAGGCATCATCACCATTTTCTGATGAGAGTAATCAGCCCACTTAATGATTTCTCTTGCCAAGTGGTATTGTCAGGACTTTTAATGTTTTAAAGAATTTCTCATTCACCAACTGTTATGAGTTGAATCAAGACCCCTCAAGAGGTGTTGAGGTCCTAATCCTCAATTCAAGTGAATTAAAAATGAGATTGTTGTGATGATCAAGGTAAGGTGATCTTATTGGGAGAGGCCCTACTCTAATATAAGCCATGTTCTTACTAAATGATGAACTTTAAAAACATTTACACAAAGGCAAGATGAGGAGAATGCAATTTATAAGCCAAGAAAGGTCTGAGACCATTAGCCGCTGAGAGACAAAGGGAAAGATGGAGGTGAGGATACAGAGAGAGACAGAGAGAGAGAGAGAGAGAGAGAGAGAGAGAGAGAGAGAGAGAGAGAGAGAGAGAGATCAGACAGAGACAGAGATGGAGTCAGAGATACAGAGACAGACAGAGACAGAGACAGAAACAGAGAGACAGAGAGGAAGCACACCTCCATAAAGATATTTCCTGGAATTTGAAGATGGTCCATTATAAGCTACATGAATGCCTGGGTTAAATAGTCACCCCATTTAAAATTGCATCTCAGGGCTTGGGGAGATGGCTCAACGGAATAAGCACTTTCCTGGCAAGTGCAAGGGCCTGAGTTCAAGCCCTGGTTCCACCAAAAACATAAATAAATAAATAAATAAATAAATAAATAAATAAATAAATAAATAAAATTGCATTCCAGATACCTCCTCTCTCCCTCTATTTCTCCTTACTTACTATTGCTTCAGGGTCTTGCATTTGACTTATCTTTTTTTTAAATTATGTTTCTCCTGTCACTGGACCATGAGCTCCACCAGAGCAAAAGTTGTTGACTGCTTAACAATATCTTTTATAGTGTATGGACTAGATAGTCAGAAATTTTCAAAGTGCATTGATGCAACAATAACAAAAGTTGTTATTGTTGCTATCAAACTCCAATATACATAATTCTTAACACATTTTTTTACTCCAAAAATAACCCTTCTGTAGTGGAAAGAGGAAGAGAACAAAAGGATATCACACATAAGATGCTGTAAAATTTGCCTAATCTAGGATGCATTGCATTCCAACTTGCAAGTAGTAGAGTAAGGTTCCATTCTTTGTAAAAGATCATTTCATCTTTGATCTCCATTTATCCTTATTCCTTGGTGTCATAGACTTGACTTCAAGTCTATAAGAGTCAGTCTTTTTTGAATAAGTAGCATCTATTTCCTGAAAAACAACACAACACTTTCTAATGTCTGTACATTACTTGAAATATCAGATTTTTGACCAACTACTCACAGAGATGAGTCCTAGAAATTCAATAGTCTCGGGTACAGATTTTCATCCAGTACACTTGGTAGGCACTAGGCAGAATGCATGCATCACCAAACCCACACCTGGATTCTGAGAGTTTTTGTGCCTGTGAAATGACTGTCTCAGTGGACACAGAGTAGCGCACCACAAGGCCCCCACTCTGGGTAGAGGATGCTGTGAGTTGCTTGAGGCTCCCTTGTGCCCAGCTGGGCTTCTTCTAACCTAGGAGGGTAAGTTCTGGACTCCCAAGGGATTTTTTTTTTGTTTTGTTTTGTGTTGCTTCTTATCAGTTTTTCTTAGTATCAGCTCAATGTAGTTATTACCTCATTGATTGCATGTTTTATGTTGCTTAAATTGAAATTTAAAATCCCCTTGTGGATTATAGTTCCAATCCCAAAGAAGAGAAGAACAATGGTTTGGAATCAGAGAGTTTTGCTACTTGCTGTATGTATAGCCTTAGGCAGATTATTTAGCCCTTTGAAGGCCATGAAAAAAGGATAGCAATAACTAATCCTGAAGGATTATTGTTTAGAGAAAAAAATGAAAGGAAGCGCTTGATCATGATAGGTGTTCTGCAAATGACACAGACTTGTATTTCCCCTGTATCCTGGAAATTTTGATACAGCATTTACTTAACCTATAGATTGCGGCGGCTCAGTCTACAGGAGATATTAACAGTGGAGTTTTTCCCTACCGGTGTGGGCAGCGAGTGCTGCTCTGCTCCAATTTGGTTCTTCCACATTATAGATGTGCCTGTGATTCTGTGCAGGAAATTCAGGCTGAGGCGCTAGCAGGCATGGGGATGTATGTGAATGTTCAGAAAGAGCCTTAAGGACTCTGACAGAACCCTCTGTAAAATTCCACTTGGAAAACTCCCCAGTGACCACAACCTTCTTGTTTTGATAGTTGCTGCAGCCGTCCCCGACCCACCAGGAGATGTGTGAATTTACTGTCATTTCCCTTGAGCAGAGGCACCTAGTATGTCCTTCGTCAACAGCCTCACCTGTTTTTCACAAATAAGACCCACTCCCAATTCCACGAGGTGGTGTGGATGCTCATTAAAGCCTTTCACTAGCACACAGAGAAAGAGGAAATCAACTTGAAAGATAATTCATGAGCAACCTTTTCAGCTTGAAAATATGCCAGCAAATATAGCAGAAGCCACTCAGGTGTTTATGGATTTTTTGTTATCATTGTTTGTCATTTTGGTATGATAACCACCTGTAGTCATTAATGCACTGATTTCTAGCACAGGGCCTCAAACATCTGCTGCTGCAGCCAAAATGTCCCTCAGCAGAATTAAACTTTATATCGCTGAAACAGGAATTTCATATCCCCTTGTCGGAATTGCCTGTGTGCCTCCTTTCACCTACAGCCTGGCAAGTCTCCATGTCAGCTCTGCATTCCTAAAGCAATAGGAACTACCTTGCTCAACCTTATGATGGTACTTTGTTTTTCAGATATTCTCATAAGTGTCATCTCTCCTGCTGGATTTCAGGCTCACTGAGGGCAAATATGAATCTACCTCCTACAATTTTATGTCTCATTCTGTACCTAGTGGAGTGGAGCTTAGGAAACGCTTAGTGAATGTATTTGGCATGCAGTTTTGTAGACAACACAGCCATTAGATTGGGGCAGTGGGGAGGTGGGGCAGAGGAAACTAAAATAAATGCCTCTAGTCATTTCTTTCACTGAAATGATTTTATGTTATCTTAAAGGCCAAAGTCTTTCAACAACTTGAAATAGCTATATTTATAGTTAAGGGGAAAAATTCATTTTTGTAATGCTTGTATATTTTGGTGATTTTTTTCCTTCCACCTTAAATATAAGTTCTGAAATAAAGGTTGCTAGATTGAATTTCCCCTGCAAGTGGTTTATCCTGGAAATCCTTTTCTCCTAAGCACAACTCTGGGTATTAAATAGCCACTATTGCTCAATCAGTCTCATCCTCAATAAATTATCCTGGGAGATCACCATAGCGAGGCTCAGAGGTTTTAAAGATATTAACATTCTAGTATGATGCTATTTTCTTTTTTTACTGGAAAGAAGCTGATGTAATTTGACCTTGAAATATGAAAATGTGATCTTGCATTTAGACTAAACACAGGCTCCATATCTCATGGACCACATTTCCTGTAAATATCCTGTGTGTGCTCTACAGGATATAGTTTTCATGGCCCCTCAGTGAAACTTAAGCTGTGTATGCTCAGAAATATTGTTTTGCTTTCAAGAATTTTGGGATGCCTTAAAAATAATTTGCAAATATGTACCACTATTTGAATATAATTTACCTTCTAGGTGTCAGTTATTTTGACTAAAAAATAAATGTTTTTATTTTGCTTTGAAACAGGCATATTTTTATTTAAAATAGTCGGGTTATACTTGTGCATTTGTTATATGAAGGAATGTGTAAAATCAGACATGAAGTTTATGGTGAGCCCATTTGGAGCTCTGTGGGATTTTCTAATAGGTCAGAGTCACCATCTTACTCTGGACCAGGCTCACCACAGTTGCGTCTAAGGAGGAAACCAGGTGAAAGTCGGAACCCCAAGTTGGGCTGCTTTTCCTAATTTAAGACATAAGCAGCCAGTATATCATAGGCAAAGCTGAAGGCAGTGCTGCCCAAAGCCACTCTCTAGGCCTTTCAAAATAGCTCCCTGCCATCCTAATTGAGCTCAGAAAAGTTCCTCTTAGTAAATTAAGAGGAAGCAAAGTCTTCCTGACATCAGGCTATCAGAAATGAAGATGGAAATCAGCAATATTTTTTCCTTCAAGAGATTTGTCTCTGTCCAGGGCAGCAAAGAACAAACAATGTAAGTATTTATCAGTGTCATTGTCCTTTAAGATTATTTATCCCATGATCAAAGCCGGAGAAAGAATGACGATGTGAATGTGTGCCTCTGTATGTGTGATGTGTGTGTGTGGTGCCACGTGTGTGTAACTCCTACATAGTGCGTATGTATGTGTATGTTTGGATGGGCCTCGGAGTGTGGCACCTGATTGTGGGGCTTTGTGCAGCACGTTTGAGTGTATACATATGTATATGTGCACAGGAGATAGGTGTGTGGTGTAAGTGCATGCTGTGTGTGGATGAGTCTGTATTGTACGCTCGATATATTTGTTAAACAAGAGTATGTTGTATACAGGGACGATCAAAATATATGGTGAATGCTTAAATATAAAAAAGTATATATTACAGTGACAGATGTATGCCATTAACCCCCCTCAAAACACTTCCACCTCATTTCACACGTGTATCCCAGCCCTTTTGCCCTTTCTGATGTACTTCTGGAAATCGTATTTCATGAGTATTTTTACAAGGTGTGATAAAAAACAGTGAAGGCTGCTACTTTGTGCTGTCCACCAGAAAGAGTTGCAGAAGCCCCAGGGTGAGCTCCTCTGCACTTTGGCCCTGAGCTCTGATGCCATGCACCATCTGGCTTTTCTCCATAGTCAAAATGACTGTAACAGACAGTTGAATTGATCAATGTATTCGCAACTGTAAAACAAGAGATATTCATGAGAAAATGGTCTTCTAAAGCTGCTTCAGAAAGTGGCAAGAATTTTGTACATGTGTTCAAAAAAGGGGGAAGTGTTTTAAGGGGATTTAATGGTCTTTTACTGAATTTTTAAATATTTACAGTATTTGTTGTTCATATCTTACAGGTATATTGTGTATCTGTGTATGTATGCATGTTTGTGATGCATTTTTATATCTGTGTATTTGAAGAATATGGATTGTATACATACTTATGTATAGTATCTCTATGCGATTTGTGTGTGTGTGTGTGATATGTATGAATGTAGGAGTTTGCTGGTAAAAACATTTTTAATGAAAAATAGTGCCTGCAACATTTATTCCATTTAATTTACATTTAATTCCATTTAATTCCTGGTCATTGATTTGATCCAGGATTATCTTCTTTAAAATGGCTTTTTAGTTTTCTCAGTTTATTCCATAACAAAGAAAAAAGCTGTGCAGTGTGGTGCAGGCCAGTAATCCTAACACCCAGGAGGCTGAGACAATAGGATTCTCTTGAGTTCGAGGCTGTCTGGGTTATGCAGTGAGACCATGTCTCAAAAAAAAAAAAAAAAAAAAAAGCTAAGGAAAAGGCTCTCAAAGACCACAGAAGATAACTGGTGACCCTTCACCTACTGGCCCCAAGCTATTCTTGTCCCATGGGTATTCACTTTCTGCCCCTGCCCCCCACTCCTCTTTTGATTGGAAGTCTCCAGGGTGTTGAGTGGGACTGGGGATTAGGAAGATAAAGAAGTACAGTCCTGGACTCTAGATCACTTGGGTCACCCCTGCCATTTCCTAGTTCCCTAGCTTTGGATAAGGTATTTGATTTCTCTGAACCCGTCCCCTCTTGTAGTGGGAATAATTGCAGCTCTTCTCCCTAGGGAATCAGGAGGTCACAGTGAGGGTACAGCTAGAGTAGTGCCAAGCACAAGTGAGTGCCGTGTAAAATTTAGCTATAAGGTACATCATCTCAGGAATCATGCATTGGCTTATATGTCCATTTTTTGTTTTTCTAGAAAACTTTTCTCTATATTTAAAACCTTCCTGGCCTAGATTAAATGTCATACTTTTGAATCCAATTATCAAAGCAGACTCAGGGAAGCTCTATAGGTTAGTGGTTTAGTGCATAAGTAGCCTGGAGACAGGTTGGATCCACTGCAAACTCTTCCATATATCAACTCCTTTTTGGAGTGTAGGTTTGGCCAGGTGGTTAGCTCAGTTCAGTGGCGTGGCACCTGCCTGGAAAGTGTGAGTCCTGAATTTGCTTTCGTTAAAAAACAAAAAGTGTAGCCTTGTCCTCAGTGAACTGGAGATAGAGCCAGCCCTCCCTCCTCAAGGTCCTATCAGTGTTAAAGGAACGAGAAAATGGGAAGGTATCATGAGGTGTGCCTCCTCCACTTGCGATTCCTTGTATTTTGGTGTATTCTGGGCATACTCGCTCAGTTTTCTGTTGTGTTATTTTCACCTTGGAGTCTGCCTAGGTTGCATCAGTTACCTTGCTGTTGCCCAGCCCTGTGCTATGCTTATAATGCGCCTTAGGAACACATTTGTAGAATAAACAAATAATGAGAATGAAAGACAAATCAGAAAGTGAATCGCGAGGGTCAGTCTAAAAGCCATTACTGTAAAAATACACAGTGATATTGATGAGCATTCAAAGAGCTGCCATTAAAAGTTTCATAGCTCAAAGATACCCTGAGATCTTTGGAAGGCAAAAAAGACTTTTAAGAACCTACTTTAATCTGTTTTCATCCCCTATTTCTTTTGTTGTCATGTGGCGAGGAAGGCTGATTCTCAGGGTCATTGCAAATTGATTTTGTGCTGTGCACTTAAAAGAACTGAAGTGGGTTCTTAGAGTTCAGTTTACTATTATTGGTCCTAAGAATTCTCATTCTGGTCATTGATTTAATTTTTCTTTTGGTAATAGCTTTTTGAACCAAAAAAATGATTTTAGCAAAAATATTAGCCTGGTAGATAATTGCTGTAGGATTTTATTTTGGTGTTAGAAAATGTATCTGCAGAAATAGCATAGCTTCTATGATGCTCAAAGATAAAGCACAGTGTCTATGATGTGTTGCTGGTAGTTATGTTTTGAATGGAATTAAAATTCTTTGTGCCAGTTTTCATGATCTGTAGTGATAGTCAAAGTGTGGAATTTAAGGAGAGTGTATAAATATACTTTATCATTTTGTTACTTGTATATCTTAAAGAGGGTGTTTTTAAAGCTGATATTTCTTTCTTAATTTTTCTCATTGCACCAAAAAAGCTTTCAGGTTTTCGATTCTAACTCTTTATAGGAGAATGCAACAATTACCTTTGTAAATATCAGAACTGGAGCTTTCCAGAGGGACCCAATCTTGAGCAGCCTGAGTTGGCCACTGGGAGACTGATTTTATGAGTTGGTATTCAAAGTGTTTCTTGCTTTAGTAGCAGGTAGCCTCCTCCTCCACCTAAATAGGCTTGTATAATCCACCATTTTCTTAGATTCTTCAGCTGTTTTTTTCTGATAATATTCTACTGGGATGTTGTATCCAACCATCCTACAAAAGAGTAAGAAATAGACTGCTCGCCCTTTGCTGTGGTTAGTCAGCACCTTGGAGAGTAGAGGTTAACCTGCAAAATAGGAAGTGATGGAAAATGAAAAGGGAAATTTCACAAGGTGATATAAAAATCATCCCAATTATAAGTTGGAGAAATACACAAATGCTCCATTGATGAAATAGCTTTCCTTCCTGCATGAAAATTAAAGAATCTGTGGACCAAAACCCCTTTAATACCCCCAAACAAGACTCCTGCCAGGGCAGGAAGTCAATTATCTCCATGGCAACCCAAACAAATAGTGAATATTGCCTCACCAGACCAGATGGATAAAAGGTACATCTAAAATTAATTTATGTCTTGGGATCAGACACTTGAGATGAGAGAACTGGTCCATAAAGTGCCCAGGAGAAGCTATTAAAAAAGAAACAAAATACGTCCCTCACTGAATTCCCAAGGGAGCTGTGGTTGAAGCACATAAATCTCGTTTGCTTCTGCCTTTAAGGAGGAAAGTTGTCAATACGTTCCCATTTACATGGCCGCTTTGATGATGGTTCTCTGTAAATCTTGAGCCTGCCAAAGAATGTTTATTAAGAAGTGCCTTCAAGAGTGATCTCTTAATCCATCTTCTTGTACTATTGAGGACTTTTTTTTATTATTATACACATCAATTCTGAGACACAGAGAGATACCTCCCAAAGATAAAAGTGCAGAAGATTTTGAGTCTATAAAAAAAAAAAAAAAACTTGCATTATAAAAAATAGGAAGAAAAGAAAAAGACAACCCAATCACAACACCCAGAAGCCTCAGAAGCAACTGTGGAGTTGTAAATTTTTCATTAAGCATAGAAATTAAAAACACTAATTAAACCACTGTTTGGAAAATAACTACAAATATTAAAAGGAACTTTTCAGTGGGGAAAAACTATGTCTCTGCTTTTCTGTGCCTTGAGTTGTGGTTTTTGAAATCAGGGAGATTGCAACAGAGAGTCTGCCAGGGAGAGGAGCCATTTTCTACCCCACTAGGCAGATGGTGGAACATGAAGGCAGAGAAAGACATAGACTGCTCAGAGGAGAGTGGTTCTCTCTGGGCTGGAGTCACAGTCAATACTTTGCCCGACTCGAGTTTCATTTAGTAGCAGGTTCCTCTTCGTCTTTGCCACTCCACTTTCCCAGAGTCACACTTCCCACTTGCACATTAAACCTCCAGTAAGTCCAGCTGTTTGCTTCTCCCAACAGTCTCTTACCAGTTTTGCTTTTTTCCTCATTAACCTTGCTGTTGCAAAGCTAAATAATTACAATAGCCCCCTAATGACCTGACTATCTTCTTGCCTTCTTTACTCCTTGTTATGCTTTGTGTCTAGTTGTCTCCCCAGAGCCTCATACAGTCATGGGAGGACTTCGGGAGTTTGTAACTGGCTCTTGATCCAACACTGGGATTATGGGTGTGAGTGTGCTGAGGCACACACACTGCACTACGATGCAAGGAGGGAAGAGAGGCTCGCTGACTGTGGGAGCTGCTGCCACTCCCATTTGCTCTCTGGTTTTTGCATCTTCCATGAAAGGTTGCCCTCTGCCTGGTGCTGCTCTGCCTTGCGGCCACCTGAGTGTGGCCTGCAACCTCTAGTGACTGTGAGCTAAATAAACTTTCCTTCCTTCCTGTTGAGTGTTGGGTATTTGTGCCAGCAACGAGAGAAGAGCAACTGAGACATTCTTGCTTTTCTACATACTGTACAGGTTAAATTTATTTTCCCAGAATATCATTTTAATATTTCTCCCTTTCACTCAAAAACTTAATAATTTCCTATTGCTTTAGTATAAACCTCGAATTCCTCCATGTGGCTCTTCTGGTTCTCCACTAGCTGGCCGTTTATGTACTCTAGCATGTTTCTCCACCAACTGCCACATGAATCTATCTTTCTAATTGTTATCTCTTATCACAAATACCTTTCACTTTCCCATGCATTCTGATTGTACAGTTCTTGTTGCTTATCTGAAAGAATTTTTCCCATAAGCATTTACATCTTCCTCCCCAACACAGTACCTAGTGATATCTCCTTATACGTCTCTTAAAATCCATTCAAATGTACTTCCATGAATACTCGCTAACTTCCCAGCTCTCAAAATCTCCTTTTTCTCTGAATGTCAATAGCTCTTGTTATTGGGTTGCAGGAAGAGTAACAAACAAAGATACGTGTGCCTAAATCCTAGAAATCTGTGTTGCATATAAATGCATTAGGATTAGCTCATTTGTACTAGCATTCAATAATGCTTTGTCTGGGGCCAGTGAGATAGCTCAGTGGTGTAAAGCACCTGCATACACAAGCCTAGGCAGATACAGGGAACTGCAGTTCTATCCCCAGCACCACATGGTGCCCCATCCCTGCCCTCAAGGTGGGCTGAGATGGCCAAAAAAAAGTAATAATAATAATAATAGTACTTTGCCTGATGGTTATTTATATTCATAATATATTTCTTCTATTACTTGATGATCCAAAGATAATGAAGTGATAGATTAAAAATGACTATCAAGGGCTGGGAACATAATTTGGTTGTCTAAGTGCCTGCCTGGAAAGCACAAGGAACTGGGTTCAATTCCCAGTACCACATGCCATGCTGGCCCTGTTTCATGCTGGCCACCAAAATGGGATGTGGTGGCACATGCCTCCAAGCACTGGGGAGGCTGAGACAGGGATAACTATGAGTCCAAGCTACATAGCAATGCCTTGCATAAGTAAATAGAAAGAAATAAGAAAGAAAGAAATAAAGAAAGAAAAGAAAAGAAAGAAAGAAAAGAAAAGAGAAAAAGAAAGAAAGAAAAGAAAAGGAAAGAAAGAAAGAAAGAAAGAAAGAAAGAAAGAAAGAAAGAAAGAAAGAAAGCAAGCAAGCAAGCAAGCAAGCAGGCTATAAATTCTTCATAGCTTTCCCCACAAACAACAAAGCCTTGCTTGTGTCTGGGCTGGGCTTTCAGTTTCACTGATCAGTAGAACATGGTGGGTACATTGGATGCTGTGGAAGCTTTAAAGGGACACACCGCTTTGCTCTTGCTTCTTTGGAATGCTGCTGCCTGACTTGAGAAAGACCAGGAAGAAAGTCTAAGTGGGGAGAAGCCTGGTCATTTCTTTCACTTTAGATATTCTCTCTAGCATTCTGAGAGGAGCACGTGCATTATAAACACTCAATTATTATTTTTCATGTATTTAGGACAGGGTCTACAGGGTCTTACTACATAGATCCGACTTACAGTGATTCTCTTGTGCTCGGCCTCCCAAACGGTGGGATTACTGGCGTGCACTCCCAGTCTCATTAGCTGCATCAGTGTGCCTTAGGGGCAGCATCTGCACAGCATGCCAGGGGTTGAACCCCAGCCGCTGGGCTCTGCCTAAGCAGGTACTTTAGTCTGCTGAGCTATTGGCCAGCCTAATACAAACATTGAATATTTTTACAGACAGGGATCACTTATTCTTTCTTTTATTTTAATATCTTCACCTGGTTATAAAGAAGCCCAAACACATTTGCAAACTCATTTTACAATTGAGATAAGCATAAGCTCTTTCTAACATTTTGTAGTTGGGATAAGGCATATAAGAAAGATGTCACTGACTAAAAATAACTGGAAAAAAATATCTTTGAGTCATGAATGCTAGCTTTATGGAAGTTATCTAGCATCTATGGATCTTGGAATATAAGTTGGCAGGATTGTAGCATACAAGCTTCCTTCCCAGCAAATTACGAGGCATACCATGAAACAGAATCACTTCAGCCAGTGTCTTGGTTACTCTCTCTCGTTGCTGAGATAAATACCCAGCATCCAAAATTAGCGAAGGAAAGGTTTATTTAGCTCATCATTACTAGAGGTTTCAGTCCATCCTTGGCTGGCTCCAAGGCAGAGTGGCACATGGCCTTTCATGGTGGCAGCAAAGAGCAGAGAGCAAAAGGAAGAAGTAGCAGCAACAACAATGGCTACAAAGAGCAAGTCTGTCTCCATCAAGTGGCATGCAGGCTATCCATCGAAGGCTGGGTGTAATACTTATACCCGTAATCCCAGCAGCACTTGCACCCACAATCCTACTGGATCATGAGTTAATCACAAACTCAAAGTCTGTCCCATGACTGCATGAGGCTTTGGGTGGACAACTAGACACAAACCAAAACAACCAGTCACCATTGTGTCACAACCTTACCTCCCTACCCCCCACCCCCCAAAAAGCATTGTCCTTTCTAAACAACTTCTTCAAACTTGGAACGAACTCAGGGACCCTGCTCTTTGGGGCAGAGCTGTGTGGGCCAAGTCTTTGCCCAGGGTTCCATAGTGGAATGTGCAAAGGGTTGGGACAGATTGGAAAGCTTGCATGCTACAAGCCTGCCACTCTGCCTTGGAGCCAGCCGAGGATGGACTGAAACCTCCAGTAATGATGAGCTAAACAAACCTTTCCTTTGCTAATTTTGGATGCTGGGTATTTATCTCAGCAATGAGAGAGAGTAACCAAGACACTGGCTGAAGTGATTCTGTTTCATGGTATGCCTCATAATTTGCTGGGAAGGAAATTGATTGGTGATTTTCGTGTGGCTCTTTGTGTCCATATCAGAAATGCATAACACCTGGCAGATGGCTGCCAGCCTCAAGAGATGCAAGAGAACATGAGGCTTTTTGAAGAAGAAAGGAGCCTAGACCTTGCCTCATGACAGTTTCTTTTACATTTGTCTTGTAATGTACACACACTTCAGTGATACTAGAAAATGGTGAAGATCGTTCCTGTTTGCTCAGTAAGATGAATTAATAGTTTTGTAATCTAAACTAACTGAAGCTATAATGCCTCTTTGGAAAGAATTTCTGAATATAAATATTTTTTGTTCAGCAATTTCTGCTTTCTTAGTAAATACATGCTGCTGCTGATAGCGTAATGTTAAAGATCTCTCCTTCCAGACAATATGACCAAATACCCACTAATAGAAGATCAATAATTCTTAGATTACACTGGTGCCAGCAAGGATGTTCTGTGTCCTCTTGGGCCTGGGGATCTACAAAGCTACTGGCTCTTCCCACCTGCTCTACCCTCCAGGCTTTCACCGTTCTTGGTTTTCCTGGGGTCAACTCTAGGAAAACATATACTTGGATCTGTGTTCATCCCCATTCCCCACCCTCCCTCCAACAAGCTCAGTAGCTAGCAGTCCAAGAACAACTAACCTCCCATCCGAGCCTAGTGCAATTTCTTGGAACTCACACCTATTACTGGACTGGGAACTGCAAGTGAGACATCTTTTAAGATTTCTGTAGCTATAGAAAAAAGTAAATTTGGTCTCTTAAAAGTTTCTCATCTCCCTCATGCATAGAGAATATACCTCTACAGTCAATGAAATGGAAGAACTTTATATAAGGAATCCAGAATTTCCAGTCTCTTTAACCATGAATCACTTTATAGCTACACACTTGTACACTATGCATAACTTCAGTCAGTCCATTTCACAAGCAATTGTGTGAGTCATTATGAAATATTTTAGACCTTTTTTTAAAAAAATAGCATGATAAATATATAACTACCAGGCCACCTGCAAAATATGAATGTATGTTATAAAGAAGGTAGATTACAGTATTTCTAAATTGACCTATGTGACAAAGCTTATAATATCACTCAGCTTTAAAGATACAAACACTAGAGTTACTGCACTTTAATATTTCTTTTTTCTTTTTATGTAGTTGGTACAGGGTCTCACTGCACAGCTTGGATTCATGATGATCCTTCTGTTTTCAACCTCTACAGCACTAGGATTACAGAGGTGTGTCACCATGTCCCATGTCCAGCTCAGCCTACCTGGGGGTGGGTCTGGCGGGGCATGGGGTGCTGGGGATTGAACCCCGGTCCCTGCGCTTGCCTAAGCAGGCACTTAGTCCACTGAACTATCTCACCAGCCCCACTTTAATACTTGTGCTTCCAGTGATAGTGCAATAGGAGCCAAAATTCCTGTATGTCTCTGTCACTTTCTCCTTGCTGCACATAACACAGTATCTGCCAGGTTTGGCTTGGTTTCTTAAGTCTGTGACTGGCACTCTCACACATAGAGTAGCACAGTGGAAATGCTTGGGCCAAGGACAGCTGTTCACATCATGGCAATCAGGAAGCAGAAAGAGAAAGAAATACCAGGGAGGGAGATATAAGCTTCCAGATCATGCCCTCCATGATTTGGAAATCCATCCCCATTATCCATGAAGTCACTCTCCAAAAGCCCTAAGTGAAGGTGTGTGAGAATTTTGGGTGGGGGCATTCTAGATTTAAACATGACATCTTATGACATCCCATCCCATAAACTCATCCTTTCTGAAACAACTGGGACTCTAGATGGAGCGTATGGGCTGATGATCCTCAGCCACTTAACCACAGCTGAGTGCAACAGCGCTTCCTGAGCGGAGGGATGCAAAGGAGTGCAGTGAGTCCTTCGCTGGCTCAGGTGGATGACAAGAGTGAGCTTCCAGGCTACAAAGCAGGAAGGAAGAGCCTTACAGAGCTGCAAATCCCACTGACTCACCAAGCAGAAAATGTGGGAAGGATCCTATCAGAGTGGAGAGTACGGAGTGCCACTTTCTTCCAGTACAAAATTTCAAGGGATGTAGACAATATCAAGCTAATATTTAATGTAATATTTTTTAAAATTGAAAATTAATGTAATCTAACTCTACAGCTCCACAGTTAGATTTATTTGCCTTATCCTAATGTTAGTTCTGTAAGAGATTTCACATTTTATGAAGTACAACTTATGACTTTTTTCCTTTATGTTTAGTACTTTTTGTATTTTATTTAATAAATTTTTACATCAAGTTTATGAAGATTCTTTCCTATATGGTTTTCTAGAAGTTTTTGTTATTTTCACTTTTAAATTTAGGTATGGTTAATATCAAATTTAGCTTTGTATGTAGCATGATAGAGGGGTCAAAATTTCTTTCTTTTCTACACTAGATAACAAGTAGTTTCAGCACCGTTTGATGATGTGAGTAGGTTTATATTATCCTGGGGCTTCTGTGGAAAAGCTCTAGATCAACAGATGTATAATGTAGTGTGTGCTGTATTCTTTCTACCATGATCACTTGGTCTAGCATCACACGGATATCATATTGTCTTGAGTAGTATAACTTTTTAGTGAGTATTGGAATCTGATGGTGGAGTTATTCCAGCACTAAATTATACTTCAGTTGCAAAATTATTTTGGCTAGTCTATATCCTTTAATTTGGATGTCAAATTTAGGATGGTTTTTAATTTAAATTACAGTTATTTTGACAAGCATTGCTTGAATCTATTGGTCAAATTTGGGGAGAGTGGATAGTTAAGCATCCAGTCTCTTAGTCTAGGTGCATTGTATGTTTCTCTCTAGTTCTTTAGATATTATTTAATATGTTTCAGTAATGATTTTCAGTTTTAGTATAGAGACCTTGAACTACTGAAAATTAGATTTATTTTTATGCTTTTAAAAATGATAGTACATTCTTTTAACCTTCATTTCTCAAACAGTTGACTTTTGCATATTGAACTTGTGTCCCATGAGCTAGTTATAGTCATTTAATTCCAAAGAATTTTTGGGTAAGTTCCATTAGATTCTTCCATAGAAAAATTGTATATATTCACAATAGAGATAATTTAATTTCTCCATTCTTCTTTTCAAATCTTGGTGTTTGTCTGTCTTTCCTCTGTCTCTCTTCCTCGTTCTCTTTTATCTATTATTTATCTACCTGTCTTTGTTTCTTCCTCCTCCCCTTCCTCCTCCTTGTTTTGCTTCTTCATCTATCTAAATTCTAGCCTCTGATTTCAATATTTAATACCTTTTAAGACTATGTAAATTTGTCTTCCATATTTTCTTTGTTTCTCAGACTGGATAGTATATATTTATATAAAGTTATATAAATTGAAGTTTTAAACTCTTCTGCAATATCTAACATGGTCTAAGCTTGATTACTATTTTATTTATCCAGCCTTTTGTTTATTCTTTGGACTTTTTTTAAATCTCCTTGAACATACTTGCAGTAACTTCTTCAGTATTTTGCTAAATATGACACATAGACCATTTGGAAAGCATTTCTTTCAACAGATATTTGAACAAATCTGGTTCACATTTTCTTGTTTCTGCACAAATTTGATTACAAACTCATTATTTGAGTTTTGATAATATGCTGTGAAGACTCTGAAAAATGTTGGTTTTCTTTGAAGCTGTTTCTATATAGTTCAATTACTTCCTGATCTTCTTGAATTCTTTCATCTTAGCCTGACTTGCATATATTTAGAAAAATCAAGGTGTTTTATAGGCCTGTTGAAGTTGAAGGGACTGAATCTTGAATTCTCTCTCTGCAGATTTTGTTAGGGTTCTGATTTGCCTTTGTTGTGTGTATCTGGACTGGAAGGACCCTTACTTCTAAGAAGCAGTGTTTCATTATCTTGGGAGAAAAATCAAGGTGTTAACACATTTTAACAAGTCGGGTAACCACCAATATCATCCTTTTCCTTGTTAAACCATTTAGCAGCGGAACTCTCATTAGCATAGTCTTTGGACAAAGATTCATGAAGTGCTTTATCACAAACTGTGATTGTCCTCTCTCTGTGTAGCTTCTTTCAGGGTCTCGCTCTAGGTTTCAGTGCTTTATCTGCGCCTATTTCTGACCTTCTCCTCTTTAGCTGAGATGGAACGCCATGTTCTGCTTGGACTCCAGCTTACTGCACTGAGGGCAGGAATGTGGCTCTTCTCAGACAGCTTCAGGGCTCCTTTGCCGACAAGTACAGTACAACTCTGCTTGTCACCCAGGGTCCTCACTCAGTTGTCTCATGCATTTGACTCACTGTTGTTTAAAGTGGAATCATCACAATGCCGTTGCCAAAAATTATGGTAATCTTCACTTGGTGTTAATGAAAGAGCTCTTTTGTACTTGTCAGGCATAGTGTTGAAAACATAAATCTAGTGTTCTTATTTAACTTTTTTCCTGAGATATGATATTTGTTCATTTTTATAGTATAACTCAGTAAGTGTATAAGTGTGAAACTATCAAATCAATGTAAAAGAACTTTCATTTCCTCAAACATCCATCATTTCCACATGTTGGGAACTTTTGTGCTCTTCTAGTTGCCTTGAGATATATCATCGATGATTATGACCAACAGTTGCCATACTGTGCTGCTGGAAACCCAAACTAATTCCTGCTCTGGGTCTGGGTTCCCCTTATCTGACTTCTTTCTGCAGCCACTTCTCTGCCCTTCCTTTCCTTGTATAACCTCTATTTCACTCCATTTTGCTGTGAGGTCTACTTTTTAGTTTCCAAAAATGAGGCCATGTAGTTTGTGTCTATGTCTGAATTATTTCACCTAACGCAATGACATCCAATTTTTTTCTTTTCATTTTTTGCAGTACCAGGGATCAAACTCTGCACCTTGAGCTTACCAGCTAAGGGCTTAGGCCACTGAGCTAAATCCCATCCTTACATCCAATTCCATTCATGTTGCTACAAAAGAAACAAGAGACAGTTTCATTCTTCTGAATGACAGAAATATATATATATATATATATTCATTATCAAGACATCAACTGATGGATACTTTGGTTAATTATATATATATCTTGACTGTTTACAGGCGTGTGCCATCACGCCCAGCGCCCAAAGAACTACAAACATGTCTTTGATATAATGATGTAAAACTCCTTTGGATATATACCTGATAGTGGGATTGCTGGATATTATAATAGTTCTCCTTTAATTTTTTTTTATTTTTTGAGGAGAATGGATTTATTGGGGTGAAGAAAGCTCTTGTCTGAGACAGGGACAGAAGGGGGACCTCTCCTTTTAGATTTTTAAGGAGTTTTCCCTGCCATTTTCTATAGTAGTTGTACTAATTTACATCCACATCATAGTTCATAGACATTTTCCTTTCTATGCATACCCACCAGCATTTGCTATTTTATAATATCCATTTTAAGCATATAAGATCATTCACTGTGTATTTGATTTTAATTTCCCTCATAATTAATGATACTGAAATGTCTTTATATACTTGCCAGCCATTAGTATGAATACTACTGAGAAATGTCTATTTAGACCTGTTAGCCCATTGCAATTTGTATTACTTGATTTTGATGTTTAGATTTACTTGGCTCAGGATGCCTTAAGGGCAGGTCGGGTAAGGCATGAGGATCTGGGTACACGGCATCCTGAGGCTGACTACTTTGTTTAAGCAGGCACTTAAACAACTGAGATAATGGGTAGACCTACTATAAAATTTTTTTGCTTATACTACTATTTTGGGTGTTTCCCATCTGTTTTATTATGGCAATTATTTTTCAAGTTTTAAATAGACTTTATTGTTACAGGGAGACCTCCACTGAGCTGGGCCATTGTATATAGTTGCAGATGTCACTATGGAGAGATCCAGAGGTGATGACTGTAGAACAGGTGACTAGGATTGAACAACATGTTGAGGGGAGGCCTTCCTGTAATGCATGAGACATGATCTGGAGGGGCCAGCAGGGGTGAGCAGCTTATAGGGAAGAGCAAGGACAGCCCCCTTCTCTCCTGCTTCTTATAGCTCTCCAGGTGTGAGTGGAACAGGCCTGATGGCAAGGGGTGAGTCTGCCAGTGACATCCATGGACTGAGATGCTGTCCTGATGGCTTGGAATCATCTGAGCATGCTGTAGAGTGAGCTTCAGGGCCAGACCTTCAGACCCCTTAGTAGTAGTACCTCGAGAAGGACGTGATGGCATGAAAGAGACCACCAACCACACCAGCTGGAGACCAACGTCCTCTTGCAGTAATGTTATATGCTTCAGGGCTTTGATCCTTCTGGAATTTATTATGTATGGTCAAAGAAAGAAATATGGTTTTAATCTTCTACATATAGGCATCCTGTTTTTTTCAGTATCATTTATTAAGGAAGCTGTCCTTTCTCCAGTGTAGTGTATATTCTTTGTGTGTGTGTATGTGTGTGTGTGTGTGTATTTGGTACAGGGTCTCACTATGCAGCTTGGACTCTAGTGATCCTCCTGTTTTCAGCCTCTGCAGTGTTGGGCATGCGCCACCACACTTGGTCTTGGTGGACAACAGCGTGCCCAGTACTGAGACTGGTGCTCTGCAGTACATATTCTTTTTTTTTTTTTTTTTTTTTTGTCTTTTTTGAGACAGGGCCTCACTATGCAGTTCAGGCTGGCCTTAAGCTCATTTTGTAGCTCAAGCTAGTCTTGGACTCACAACAGTCCTCCTGTCTCAGCCTCCCGAGTGCTGGGATTACAGGCCTGTGCCACCATGCCTGGCTTCTAGTGCATATTCTTGATGTCCATGTCAGGAATCACTTGGATCTATGGCCCCTGGGTTGCGTATTTTGATCCCCTGGTCTATGTGCCTGCATTTATGCTAGCACCAAGCTGCCTTGCAGTGCATTTTGAATTTTAGTTGTTGTTATGTTTTTAGTTACCTCCACGCCAGAACTGTTTCAGCTGTTCTGGTCTTTGTTGAATTTTTTAGAATAAATTTCAGGGATATTTTTCTATTTCTGTGAAAAAAAATCATTAGTATTTTAATGGAGAGTGCATTTTATGTATGATCACTTTGTATAATGTGTGGTTATTTTAGCAATATTAATTGCTCAGATTCATGAATACAAGATAACTTTCTTTTTTTTTTTTTTTTTTTTTGGTGGAACTGGGGATTGAACTCAAGCCTTTGTGCTTGCCAGGGAAGCACTCCATTCCACTGAGCCATCTCCTCAGCATAACTTTCAATTTTTACATTTTCTGATTTTTTTTCATTTTAGAGATTTAAATTTCTTTTTGTTAAATTTATTCCTAAATGTATATTTTTAGATATTGCAAATGGGACTGGTTTCCTTATTTATTTCATAGTAAGTTTTATTTTTAAATGTATTTGGTTCAGAGTCTACAAGGTCTACAGTGTCTCACTATGTAGACTGGACTCAGTGATTCTCCTCTTTTCAGCCTCCCAAGCACTGGGATTCAAGTGTGTGCCACCACACCCAGTCTCAATCTTTGTCTTAATGCTCCTCAAGGGCAGGGCTGGCATGGACGCCAGGGATCCGTCAAACCTCGGTTCCAGCGCTCTGCCTAAGCAGATGCTTTAGTCCACTGTGCTATCTGGTTGGCCCCACAGCAAGGTTTTTATTGGTGTAAAAATAGACTTTTTGCACGTAGATTTTGTATATTTCAACTGTACTGAATTCAGTTTTCAATTTTAACAGCTTTTAGATGGACTCTTTCATTTCCTTTGTATATAAACTCATTATCTGCAAAGATGGATAACTTGACTTCTTTCCTTCCAATTTGGATGCCTTTTATTTCCTAACTGCTCTTGCTATGACTTCTAACACTGTATTAAAGAGTAGATGCCTTTGTTTTGCTCCAGATCTTATAGTTATACCTAGTATTTTTAAAATCATGCATCATTCTAGTGAATAAATGAAAACAAAAGTATAAGTGAAATATATTGGAGAGACATGCGTAAAACTTCAGATTTGCCTGAATCACTTCAAAGTTGCCTGGGCTTGTATTTTTCTGTACAGACGAGCTCTCTGTGACAGAAGATCATGATGCTATAGCATTCCTCAACAGCATGATTTACTATTGATTCTTTGATTCTCTTTCAAGTTGCTGTCACTTCTGAATTTTGATGTGGGTACTTTGAAGGAGCACAAATGTGCAGACAGTGTCACTACATCGTGTTTGCTCCTGGTCCACTGGATGTGGACCAGTTATAAGGTGACAATTATAAGATGTCATGGATAGTAAAAATGAATTCTGATTTTAAAGATTTTAAAATATGGGATAATGTACGCCTTCACATCAGTATAATGTAATACTGACTTATAAACTACGTGCACCTTATCCACTTAAGAGTTTACCTTGAGCACTGTTTCTTGGGCAGGTGACATTTCAACCAGTGTTTCCTTGTATAGAATAAATTTGATAAAATTGTCTTTCATATTTCCTTTTATATTCTTAGAAAAACAAATGAAAAATTATGCAATTTTTGGTCATCCTGCATTTAAATCATTGGACTGTTAAGTAGTTAATTTTGAAAATAGAAATCAAGTATAAAAAGCAACATTGGTCTTGTATTGTGGAGTCTATTTAGCTTGATTATAGAATTCACTGTAAGCCTTTATTGTTGTAACAAACACAGGGTGTAACAAACACAGGGTGTTTGAAAAACCTCTGTATGCTAAGGAAATTGTATTAGATGCCTCAAATACCTTTTTAGTTCTTAAAACCACTTGTAATATTTGTGAATGCAGTTAGTTGGTAGTAAAAGTTAATTATCAATGTCAATTTAAAAATGTGTAGGAGAAAGACTAGCTTCTATCTGAATCTATCTGTCTCTGAATAAGAAATCAGGAGGCATGAGTGCTAAACTTGTATATTAATAGTGACATTTTTTGGGTGCTTTTTATGTGTTGGCATTGTTCTTTGAGCTTTCAATAGAAAGCTCCCAACCACTTGAATTTCAAAGATTCCTGGCTTTTTCCATCCCATCTGCAGAACACGCTGACATCCTTATGGCTCATGTACAGCTTTAGAGTCACTGCCACACTGACAGCTCCCCAGGGGGCGGGTCGCTTTTGCTCCAACAAGCTAAGGTGCATGTTAGCAACAGTGAGGGATGATTGAACGCAATCCAATTATAGAAGTTGCATTTATTTAAATACAATTTTATAAAATATGGATTCATAGAGTGATTTTTTAAAAAATATCAAGTTAGTAAACCAGGAGAACTAGTCAGTGTGAATTTTAAGGAAATTGTGTTGAAGTAATATACCGATGTGCTGGTGTTAAGAGCTAGGGTTTTGGGGAGGAGCTTGGGTGATAATGAATGAGATTTGTACTCTTCTGTTAAAGCTGCAGAAAGCTGCCTATCTCTTATATCTTGTACAGGCATAGTAGAAGGTACAATCTGTGAACCCCAAAATGGGACCCCACTAGACACAGAATTTGCTGATTGCTTGTCTTTGAACTTCTCCACCTCCAAATTATGAAAACTATGTAGAATCTCTTGATTATAAGCTACCCAGTACGTGGTATTTTGCTATAGAAGCCCATTCTAAGACAATATAAGACAAAGAATACAAATTTGCGAATTATGAAAATCTAAAAGAAGTCTGAGCATAGACTCATAATTGCCTTTGAACATTTTCTTATGATTCAAAGGAATACCTCTTTGTGTTTTATGAGAAGAATATCTAGAAACCCAGTCAAAGAGTTTATAAAGAAAACATCTTAGCCCTACAAGTAGAGGGGTGTGTGGGCATGTTTACATATTTTGAGTTAAAAATAAACAACTTAGTGTTTATATGCTTTTATTTATCTTTGCTTACACTGACATTTTTGTACACTGGGCTTTATTACATTAGATAAGAGGGCTTCTATTCTACAACTCATGGCCACATAGCTACTTGGGAGTGGGGGTGGGGACACCCAGGCAGTAAAGTTTCAGAACCTTTTGCCCTTAAGCTTAATAGACCCCCACTAATTTACTACATGTCACTAGGGAAAATACTCAGCTTCTCCAAATTTGTCATTGTTACTTTTTGAAAAAACTCTGTATGTTAAGGAAATTGTATTAGATGCCTCAAATACCTTTTTAGTTCTTAAAAATACTTTTATAATTTAATTATCTGCCATGAAAGTATGGCTCTGATACCTATGATTCTCATGAATATGTCTACTGGACTGGTCTCTACTATCAGGCAGTGAAAAATACTTTAAATTTTTATTTAAAGTATCACTACTTTTCCTAATTATAACTGAACTGACACAATCCTATTCATTATGGCTAAATTGAGCCAATCTTACCACATGATACTGAGTTTCTCTGGTGCTTTTGCATTTTTTCCAAATTTCAAAAATCTTCCTTTTTTAAGAGCACAGATTCCAAGACTAAGTTAGGGTAAGCCAGCTGGAGCCTTCATAGAGGTAGAGTTGAGATACATGTCTCATGCCCTGAGAACAAATGCCCATTTCTTCATGCTCATAATGGCCATGTTGATCTTTGCTCTCTCCTGAGAGCTTGCCCATTCTAAACCTTGCTTTAAGGCTTTCTTCATCAGATTTTCTACAACTAAAAGCATCTTTCAATACCTACAGTCAAATATCTTTTTGAATAGTAGTCACACTCTATTCCTTTTTGGCCTCATTTATCCTTCTTGCGTGTGATCTGTGGTTGTGGTGGACATCTAAAGACACAATCTGATAGCATAGTGTTTTGTCCTAGAGCCTTCCCAGAGCTCTCTAGGTCAGTCCATACATAGTAGACACTATTTAATCATATGTATAAATAAAGTCCATCATTTTAATTGGTTAGTTTCACAAAGGTTCAAATTTAGAATGCTTGAAAAAGATTACTTTTTATAATTTATCATCTAAGATGATAGAATTTTCTAATTAATTTTCAATTAATGTCTGGCAACATGTGTTGCTTCTATTTCCAGAAAATAAGGCACATAGCAAAAATCAACTATTTCTGACTTTCTTCATGTTCTTAGATTCTATTATCTGGCATCTCCTAGATTTATCTTTGTATATTCATCTCTAATGATCTAAATGAAATTTTTGACATAAGTATTAGTTTTCACAATACACAAACATCTGTTCACAATCAAGGTAATAGGGTTATAGTCAACGGGATATAAAGAAATCATAGAAATATTCATGTTGAGAAAGTGTCTTCTGGGACAGTTGAAAGACGGATTTCCAGTTCTGTTAGTGAGTGTCTTCCACTCATGGCTTGTGAAGCCTCACAACTGGAAGACAACACAGACTGGGACTGAGAAGAGGTGAGTCTCAGGCACAGTCTGAGATCAGCTACCTACAGAGCTTTATTTATTTTTAAATTGTTTAGCTCTGCTATTCCTTATAGGAGAAAATGCAGTAAGTGAAATGGCAAGGGTAGAGGGAGGACTTCAGATAAGTCTGAAAAATTCATTAAACATTATTTGACTCTACATTTTACCAGGAGACTAAAAGTATAACAGACTTTATTTTAGAGTAGAGACTGGGAAAACTAAACAAACACATTCTCTGTATATCAGAATTTTTATCTACTGAATAAATTCTTAAGTTATCAAAAAAAAAATATTTAGTTTTAGGGCCAGCCAAATAGCTCAGTGGATTAAAGCACCTGCAAGCAGGCACAGGGGCCGGGGGTTAGATCCACGGGCCTGCCGTGCCAGCCCCGCCCCAGGCGGGTGTGGTGATGGCAATTAAGACTGGGCATGGTGGCATGTGCCTGTAATCTCAGCTCTTGGGAGGCTGTAAACAGGTGGATCTAGTAGTGAGACCCTGAACACCCTGTAGACCCTCCCCTAAAATACAAAAAAAATGTAATTTTGATGCTTATGAAGATTTCAGATTGAACAAACAAAGGGAACCATTCAAGAGAAGATACGAACCAAAGGAATAGAAGCAATGATAAACTTTCTTGCCTTTTTTATGCTTACTGGGCATGTTTAATTCAATTTTAAAGCATTTTTGCATCAAATGGCATATTGGCAATTACTTCCAATATAAAATATAAGCAAGGTTGATGCAGTGTGCTCAAGGGTGCTGTGGTCTCAGAGCTCAGAGGCTCATTTCTTTTCCCCATCCCAAGGTGAGCACCATGGCCACCTTTGCTGAGCTCTGTTTCCAGAGCCCTCCTTTCCAGCACAGAGCACAAACTTGGCCTGAGGGCATTGTGTTTGCCCAGATCCTGCTTAGCTTCCTTGGTCCAGCTCCACCAGCAGTGTGGTTGCCTTAGTCTCTTCATTATGTGGAAGAGAAAATGTTTTGAAGAATGTATAGCCCCTGAAAATATATATGCATATATATTTTTATGTATTTGGTACAGGGTCTCACTACGCAGACAGGACTCATAGCAATCCTTCTGTTTTCAACCTTCTCAGCCCAGGGATTACAAGTGTACGCCACTATCCCTGGTCTTGGTGGCTGCTTCCGTGTGCCTGGGAGTGGAGCTGGCGTGGTCTGTGGTGCTGGGGAATCGAACCCCTGTCATTATGCTTACCTAAGCAGACACTTAGTCTACTGAGCTATCTTATCAGCCCTAGCCTCTGAAAATATTTTTGGAAGAGCATGGTTCTCAGTCAGAACACTTCCTCCCTTTAGCTTTCCTTCGCTCCATGGGATCAGTACACCAGCCAAGTCCCTTCAGTTATCAAAAAAATATTTGGCACGTTCTTCTGTGCCCAGTGCCCCAGCGGTGCCCCCTGAGGGACTTGAGGTGTCCCCACCACAGACCACTGCTATCCAGGAAAGTTCCTTGATCCTTTGTCTTACTCTAAGGCACACAGGACTGCTAACCTCACCCCCATATACAGGCCCAGGGAGATGGCTCAGTGGAATAAGCGCTTCCCTGGGAAGTGCAAGGGCCTGAGTTCAATCTCTGGTTCCACCAAAAAAAAAAAAAAAAAAAAAAAAAAAAATTACCTCCATATACATACGCAGGTCATTAGAAAATCAGCCCAGATTGCTAGGCAACTTGGTGACTAGAGAGACTTTGCAACAAAGTTAAAAACACAAGACCTGGGACAGTAGCTCAGTGGGAAGGCCTCAGATTGAAGTGCAGTAACACACACACACACACACACACACACACACACACGTCCTCCCCCTTTTGCTTGTGGCCATTTTAAATGCACCGATCACATCCTCCACAAAATCATCTCTGGTCTGAGATGGCACTTGGCGGCTCTCTCCATTCCTCTCCTGGCCTCTAGCAGGAGGCCAGTGATTGAGAAACCTCATAAGTGAACTCTATAGAGAAAGTGTGTGTGTGTGCGAGGGCGTCTGTGCATGCATACAAGTCCAGGGATCAAAGGAGAATAACACCTTTTAAGAATGTCTCACAATAAACTGTTAATTAGAAAATTTCAGAGTTCATTTAGGTGTTAGGGGAAATTACATGGACAAAAAGAGGCCTATTTTGAACTCATCTAGAACTCAAATTATTCTTAGGGCTTTGTCAAATGGTTTTATCCTTTAATTATAAGAACAATTTTTGAACATAAGGTAAGTCCTGCAAGGTGCCACTTAGTTCATTGGAGTAGTAATTTAAAAAATGGCACCCTGGTGACTTGACAGGTTTCATACCATTTTCAAAACTGCCATGGTTGTAGCTCAGACACAAGAAAAATTTGGAATGTTATCTATATATACTTTAATGAGCCACTTCCTCACAAAGACACTACAATTACCAATGTACTACAAAACCATGGCTCCTGTCGGTATTGTCAGTACCCCCTCACCGCGCTCTCGGAAGCAGCGACCTCTGCTCGCCTTGAAAGTGTTCTTCTTGAGCGCTGTCTTTATGTGGTTTCCCTGCACTGTACTGCTTCACTGCCAGGCTCTTATCTCAGTGGAGAGAGCCCACGCCACTGCCCTCCGTAACATTCCTAGAGGGTTAAGGAAAGCACTCTAACTCAGGTCAGAGATGTCAGGATTCAGAGACCTTCCCACCAGGCTCAAGGCTAGAAATCTGGTATAAACTTGACAAATGCGACAGTCTAGTCAAGCATTGCAATAGCATGGCTTACCAAGTCAGTGCTATTCAAAGAGCCTTTGAGAGAAAACGGGATGTAAAAACAGCAAGATTAAGGAAAAAAGGCAGAAAAGGCAACTGGTGCATTTTCAGCATTGTTGGCGTGTGGTTAAATTACTTAGGTGTTGTGAGTGCTAATCCTGCTGTGAAAGTTGTATCTGTTACAGCTTTGTCTCCTCATTTATGGTAAGGTCTTCCTTTGGGGACCGTGATGGGAAATAATACAAATAAGTTTGAAAGTTGATTCTTTTTTTTTTTAACAAAAACATTGATACTTATACTTAAATGTGAAGTAGGATTTCCTGTTTTGGAATTTGTTTGTGTCCTTCTAAGGTATGGAACAAGCCAAGGCCTGAGATGACCCGTCCCCTCGCAGGCACTCTGGACAGCACTCCCTGTCTAGCAGCCCTTGAAGAAGTGTTCCTGGAGCCATTGCCTGAGCAGACACTTATGCTCCAAAATGTGTGACTCCCAGCTGGTAGTCAAATTGTTTAAAAGCTCTAACTAAAAGGATTACAAATTAACTCAGATATTTTACCTTATTACACGAGATGTTCCTAACGGACCTTTAGATTTTTAGATTTCCAGAAAATAATGATCTATGTCCTCACTGCATGCTTAAGAAAGAAATGTGCACACACTTTATGGGTTCAGCCATACTTTATAAATGATGCATTGTGTTACTATTTATACATTTTATCTTCAACTCTCATTGCCTCATTATACAGAATAAACGTTTTAGTGATTTGGCCTTCTTTCCCTAAGTCCAGTAACAAAAGTGAATATATTTCCTAAATTTGTTAGCATGTTCTGTGATCTTTCTGCACACTGACTTAAGACTTTTTCCCCCCTCACTCACAGGACAGCAGCGGCAAATTCCAAGATCTTAGTGATGAAATCTCACAAGAAAGTTACTTTGGGCTGGAGGTCTATCACAGAGCCATATTTGTCTAGGTATTCATGCATCTAAATACTAGAGATCCATACCAGCCAGACCTACCTTCTGCCGTGGGAAAACAGGCAAGTGCTTGTTAGGAATATTTTTAGTACCGGGTTTGCTACTGGGAAGAATTAATCTTTGCTGTGGTTTGTGCCGCCCCATGCAGAACATTTAGCATGATCCTTGGCCAGCACCCATCAGTAGAACCTCCAACCCACCCCACTATGACAACCAAAATGTTCCCGGACTTTGGCAACTATCCCCTTAGAGGCAAAAGCCTCTCTCCCTGTCCCACCCTGAAAATCAATGGATTAAAGAAATATTCCACAGCATCCTGCTGTTAGTACTTGGAATTTCAATCTCATTTGAGTTAACACATTAGTAACAGTGTGTTGCATTTATAATTTGCAAAGTGCTTTTCACATTGAACACTATATTTAACTCTCACCACAGCTGTAAGACACATTTGTTGATATTCTTCTTTTAAAGATTTAGAGACTAACTCAGAGCAAGGAAGTGACAAACTCTTAAAGTGACAGATGACAAAACAGTTAAGGTAGGACTTCTGGGATGTTCACCTTGGTTTTCAGCCCTACACTCTGCTGTAACTCAGTGTGCTTGATTCTATACTGCATTAGGTCTTACTAATTCCTCTTGTCTTGGAGCTGGAAAGAATCTTAGAGTTTTCTTGTCCATCATAAGAGAGAGAAAACTAGGTTGCAGGAGAATTAACAAGTTGTTCAGATAACAAATGTGGTAAAGTTAGAATTTGCAAACAGTTATTCAGGATACTTATCAAAGAACAGTGCTATGGCTTGTGTCTAGACAGCACCTGCAAGCATTATGCAACCACAGGTGGGGCTTTTTCAGAGGCGGCTGGATCTAGAGTGTGACACTGGGGTTGTTGCATGGTGCAGCACTAGGATTAAAAGTGCTAGGATTAAGGGCGTGAGTGCGACCCACCCTGAGTATCATGGATAACAGATAAGGGGTAGAAAGTGCTGTGGCAAGCCCTTGATTGTCTTGCTACCTTTGCCCATCATGAGCTGTGTCTCCTCTGTGATACCTCCTTGTCATGTCAGGCTATCTTGGAGCCAGCTGATGGCAGACTGAAATGACTACGAACTGTGAGCTAAATAAACATTTCCCTCTTTAACTTTGAGTGTTGAGTATTTTGTCTCGGAAATGAGAAAAAATAACTAAGATGAATAGTTAAGACAGAAATCATTCATGAACAGCATGGTAAGAATAGGGATCTTTGAAATAAAACTTTATAAAAGAGATTGTGTTTAACTTGGAAAACTGTGAAGAAACAGGAACTTAATTCCTATTAAGGTGGGCTAGATGGATGGAAAATTACTAAAAGGAAACCCCAGGAATAAGGGCTGCAGGGTGGGAGGATTCTGGTTAAACTAAGGTAGTATTCTTGCTGAAGGCAGGGCAGGTGACCAGAGACCACGTGGGACTCCCATGGTGGGAGAGACCTGGTCAATACTAAGTCTGGCCAGATACTGAGTGTGGGATTCTGTCTAAACTACTTTGAAGTATTCTTGCTAAACTGAACAATGGAAAGAATAACACTGAAGTGCCCAAGTCAGGGCATAGCTGCACAGAGAGTGCAGAGGACACTGATTAAGGAGAGAATCTTTGTCTTAACTCAAGTCTTCTAAATGCTCTTCTCTTTACATGGCATTTGGCTGTTACGATTTGTGTCCAGGTGTCCCTCCAAAGCCTCCTGCAGTCAAGGGGCAGCTTCTGGAGTTTGTGATTGATTATTGTGGGTGTAGATGCTGCACCGGACCTGGGACAGGGAATTTGCATTACAATGTAAGGAGGGCAGAGAGGCTCCTGCCTGCTTCAGCTCTGGCCCTTCCCTATGCTCTCTTGCTCTTTGCCACCACCATGAAAGGTTGTTCTCTGCTGTGTGCCATGCTGTCTCAGAGCCAGCTGAGTATGGACTGAAACCTCTAATAACTGACAAAAGAAACTTTTCCTCATTTTGAGTGTCTGGTATTTGTCCCAGAAATGAGCGAAGAGTAACTGAGCCAGAATTTGGTACAGCATTGTTGCTGTGGCTAAACCTGTCCATGTGGATTACAAGCTTTTGGGAATGGCTTATGGGACGAGATAGAAAATGTTCAAAGATGTTGTCTGCTTGTGAAGAGCTGGAACGGCTTCAGCTGCTCTGTATGGGAGATTCTGGTCAGAGCTCAGAAGGCCAGAAAGCTGATTGAAACCCTTCCTGTGAAGACCACACTGAGGACGTTTCTGCTGGGAAGCAGGACTGCTTTGGTTGTTGGGCTCCAGACGATGTCTGTTTTATCTTGGCAAAAAGTTTGTCACATTCTGCTCATGTTCAGAGACTTTGCCTGAGATTGAGATTAAGTGTGGTGCACTGATTAATTTTCCAAAAGATATTTCAAAGCAGCCAAATATTAAGGTGGTAGCATGGCTGCTGTTGGGGGATTTTAGATAAATTTGTGTTGAGAATGAAGAGCAAAAAGCCCAGCAGTATGATTTTAAATGCTGTGATTTGGCCAGGAAGGATGTGCCAATAAAGCTGTGGATTGCAAAGACAGAGGAGCTGAGAGGATCTCCACTGCTGAAAAGGAACCAGAAAAGGATGGCCTGAGGGCATCACAGAATGCAAAAGTTCTCCGCCCTTTTCAGTCTCAGAATTGCAAAGGTAAGGGACTTTGCCTTGGGGGAAAAGCTACTGAGTCCAAGTTCCAGAATGGCAGTGGTGGTAGCACCGGGTTCCAGAATGGTAGTGACAGCTGCATCAGGTTCCAGAATGGCACTGGCGTGGAGAATTTGTTCCTTGGAATCAGGGTCAGAGTGCTCAGCAATCCAGGCACTTAGCCCTTATAGCCAAGATAGAAAAAAGCCTGGCTACTGCTCCAGCTGGCAGCAGACCTTGGCATCATCTAAGTGGCATTGTCTTTAGGTGCATTCAGAATGCAGGAGTTCCAGGTTAAAAAGGCTTCCACCTAGATTTCAGAAGAAGGCCTGTAGGCCAGGCAGTGTGCTCTTGGGAGGGCAATGCATAAAACTGTGAGTCAGAAACCTATTCAGAGGAAACCAAGCCAGGAATGTGGATCATCTAAGGAAAGCTGCAAGGAGGGAGCAAAGCCAGCCTGAAAGAAAAGCCTTGGGAGCTACCACCACGAATGCCATAGGGGCGGAGCCACATGGAGCTTACAATTTGTTACAAATTGCTTTGGATATTCCACGTGGAACTATGGGACTTAATGTTTGTCCTTCTGGATTTTGGAGTTGCTTTGGTCCCAATGCTTGGTGTCCTGTTTTGTGTGCGTTTTGGAATGGTAATGTTTGTTTCGTGCCACTGAATGTTGGAAGTGTTTAACTCTTCTTTTGTACAGGGGCTCACAGCTAAGAGTTTGCCTTAGACCTTGGAAGAGACTTAGGACTTGGAGTCTTTAGCAATGCTGAAACTGTTGGGATTATAGCAACTCTTAGAGATGTACTAGAATGTCTTTTGCATAAAGGGATGCACATGCAACTTTGGGAGTTCAGGGGTTGAATGTTATGGTTTATGTTTTATGTATAGGTGCCCCCCAAAGCCTCATGCAGTCATGGGGCAGCTTCTGGAGTTTTTGATTGATTATTGTGGGTGTGGACGCTGCACTTGCCCTGGGGCAGGTAATTTGCATTGCAATGTAAGGAGGGTTGAGAGGCTGAGCTGCTGCCCCCTCTCATGCTCTCTTGCTCTTTGACACCACTATGAAAGGTTGCTCTCTGCCATGCGTCATGCTGCCTTGGAGCTAGCTGAGCATGGACTGAAACCTCCAATAACTGTGAGTTAAATAAGCTTTTCCTTCCTTCATTTTGTGTGTTGGATATTTATCTCAGCAATGAGAGAAGAGTAACTGAGACATTGACCAACATGCCATGAATGAATGAATGAATGAATGAAGGTGTACATGTACATGTATTGTACTGCATCAGTGAGTGGGTTTAAGGGAAAAGCAGATTGAGAACAAAAGGTACTTTTGGCGTAAGATTCAGAGAGTCAGAAAAAAATACTTTGACTTTGAGGCAATCTGGTCCTCAAAACCTTCACCCAGTAAGGTGTAAGCCCTCTCAAGTAATTGCAAATGTGGAGGATTAGGGAGGACAGTGGGAAAGATGACTCTATAAGGAGTTACAGTGGTGTGAAGGGAAAGTGCTGGGCAGGCGAATGTGGCCCTACTTGTCCAACGCAGCTTGGAGGAGGTTCAACTTTGCCTTTTCTTATACAGATCTTTTTGTTCTGGCACTGAAATCTCATCAACAGAGCCAACCAAATAGCTCAGTGGATTAAAGCTCCTGCAAGCAGGCACAGGGGTCAGGGGTTCCATCCCCAGGGGTATGCTGAGTTGACAATTAAGACTGGACTTGGTGGTGCACACCTGTAATTCCAGCTCTTGGGAGACTGCAAATAGATGGATCACTATGAGTCCGATCTAGTAGTGAGATCCTGAGCACCCTGTAGGCCCTTCCCTAAAATACAAAAATAAATAAATTAATTAATTGAAATAAAAAATAAATCTCATCCACAGAGAAGCTGTCCTTCGCTTCCCAATTAGTTGCTGGCTTCTTTATCTTCCCAGGCTGACACTGTGGCACTAAATATGCTATACTTAGTTTTGTTCTCCCTGCTAGACTTCCAGTCTCTTGATGGCAGGGACCACATTTTGTTGGTTTTCATGGATGTTGGAGTAGGAGAGAGAGTGAATGAGGATAGACGAGCAAATCACCCTGGACTGAGGAAGACACCCCATGGCCATCCAGGGTCACCATCTGCTCTGTGTCAGACCTCACAGAGCAATCTCTTATTGCTGGATAGTATGGCTCCTTGCTTCAGTGATAATGGAAATTAAAACTGAGAGACTCATCAGAAATCAGCATACATTTACAGGAAAGAGAAAATAGGAGGCTTTGGGAGCTGCAAGCTAAAGGGGCTACTAGCTCTCATGGCCACTGCAGTGGCTTACAGCTGGTAATTTTTGTATTAGGTCATGAATATGACATTGTTGGAGTTTTCCTCATGTTTCTAAGCATTTGCTCCTAGAGTAAAACAGGTATTCTCGCTCTTAGAAATACCATGGCACCTTGGGCCACTGCTCTTGTAGCAATTGTGGTCCTTGGGGAAGAAGGGGAGAGGACATTCTGTACCCTGTTAGCAAGGCAGGATAAGGGAAAGGGCGTGTCTTTCCTCTGCTGGCTAACATGCCATGATTACTGCCCTAGAATTCCCTTATGTCTCGCTTCATTCTTCTCTCTAACCTAGACTCCTAAAGTGATTTTCCATAGTAGGAAGCAGGACCTGCAAAAGCACCAGGTCTACACACACGTCTCAGATTAGATTCCTCACCCACTGCAAATTGCTCCAGAGCCATCAGATAAATGACCATCCAATGGCTACTCCAAAGAGGAAGGGGCCAAAGGAAGAAGAGCTTGACCAGTTTTCTAAATTTGCCAGAGGCCAGTCCAGAAGTTTGAGCCCAAAGTGAATTGTGATAGAAGTTGGGAGACTTTACTGGGCTCATAAGGTTTTTAATAAAAAATGATTACGTGTGTGTGTGTACATGTGCACACACGTGTGCCTGTGTATGTGCATTGAGAAGGTGGAGCCACAGACTGAGCTCGCCAGCATTCAGAACTGGCTGTGGCTCTTCCTGTATTATCAGACAGCATATTTCTGCCTTGAAATGGATATCAGAAGAAGGAAAAAAAAAGCAATGGGAGGAGGGAGCCCTTTAAGGAAAGACTAATTATTATACTTAGGAAGACAGCATTTCTAGTAAACCTCATTCCACCCCTTCTCCCTAACCTCTTTTTTTTACTGTAGATGAGAAACTGTCAAATCCTATAAACTCCACGTGTGCAGTGAAGGTGCAGGATTGTTTGCCAAGCCAGGCTGTCTGAAAATCTGAATGCTCTATGCTAATAGTACTCTTGTCATGCAGCGATGCTTTGTTTCTGTGCCCCCAAAGTCTTTGCTATGCAAATCAAACCACAGGGGCATTTTAACATGTAAATCACATAATCTCCCTCAGTGGGATGAATTGACGGATTTTAAACTCCTTTACTGTTGGGAGGTAATGAACGTACTTATTTAACTGGCGTTATTGCACCGGGCACATCTCCTACTCTGGGTTTTACTTGGTGCTTTGGCTGTGCCAGGGGAGAGCTGGCATGATTATTAATGTTGTTGTCAAAAGAATAAGAGGTGGCTGAACCTGGGGAGCTCTGACCCCCTTTGAGGAGGAAAATCAGGTCCCCCTCAGAAATTGTTAACTTCTTGGTCCTTCTTGAGCCATGCTGGGTTTATCTGTTTTGACTGGTGACTGAACCCTGAATATTTGGGGGAAGGGCTGCTTTTCGCCTGTTGTACAGGTGAGGGGAGCCAAAGAGAGGACTTCCGGCTGGGAGTGAATCCAGGTGGGGCGACAGGCCAGGGTGAACCCTGAGGACAGCCAGCTGCCTGCTGCTGCAGCCTGATCCCCGGTTTGGGGCTAAAGTCATTTAAGCACCTCATGCCAGTTTCCTTTTTAGTAAAGCAGGGATAATGCTGGGATAGAGGGAGCGGTGACTAGATCCTATTTGTAATGACAGCTGAACTGCCTGGGCAGGATGTGCTTGTTCCAGAAATTAAATGTGATTCCATTAAAATGTTTGACCGCTTGAAACAGCCTACCTTGCTTTGGAGTGTGTGGTGCTGTATTTATTTGTTGGGAACAAACTGATGAGAGCAGTATGTTGGCTTATAGCACCAGTGCAGGCAAGGCATGGTAAAAAGGTGATTTCACCTCTTAATGGGCTTTTGCTCCTCTTCTGTATGGGTTTGAAGGGTTTGACAACTGGAACATGATCATTTCAGCCGTTACTTGTGTGCAGTCTCTGCTTGGGCACTGCTCCAAGACTTCTTTTGAGCTGCATGTTTGGAAGGCATGAACCTTTTCCTGGAAACAATGGTTGCAGGGCTTCTTGGATAGTAGGGAAAAGTTGATCTAGCCCAAAGATAGCTGAAAAATACTCTGCACTTACAATTAAAGCTGGCAAGAGAAATGAGAAGCAAGTATTATAAAATTATTTTTGTTTTAATACTTAAACATATCAAAACACTGAAAAACTTAGGTCACCCAACTCTAAGCTTAAGCAGCTGGCCTCAGTCTGATGCTCCTGGAGGGGCTGAAGTAGAAGCCCCCTCTGTGCTGTGTCCCTGAACACAAATCAGAATTTTGGAGGAAGAAATGAGGGATGACATAAATGCAAAGGAAAAACAAATCTAAACCAGGCCATCTCCTCTTCTCTGTCTGTTTCTCACAGTATTTGGTAGAGATGTTGTGGGTGCTCTGGGGCACCATTGCATTCTCTTCCCACACATGAAACCTATTTTTTCAGAGGCTGAGAGTGTTGCTACTGAGTCCTTATAGCTGAGATGTTCCCTTCTGCTTGGTGGAGCTACCTTGTCTAAGATCTTGATCCTGGGAGTGAGAAACTGTCAAATCCTATATACACTATTCAGCTAGCTTGTAGAATTGAGAACAGAAGGGGCCAGGGAGAAAGCTCAGTACAATAAGTGCTTCCCTGGCAAGTGCAAGGGCCTGCATTCAATCCCCAGTTCTGCCAAAAAAAAAAAAAAAAGAAAAAGAATTGAGAGTAAAGAGCCTGGACACTTTTCCTAAACTTGGGAAGACCCTTGGGCCATGTTAAATTAAGAATTCCCTTTGGGGCCAGCCTTTGTTGAACTCAACCAGTTCTACATCTTCCTCTAACAAACCCATTTTCTCTACTCCTTGCCCTTTTTGGCCCTCACTGCATCCCCATACATCTGCATGCTCATCTCTGCTCCTAAAGTCAGTGTCAGTGAAACTGACCTGGAAGACAGACAAGTAAAAGTAGGTGATTGATAAACTCTGTCTACTATTGATAGTAAAAGAGCTGAAAACTGAAAGCAGGAGCGAAGAATCCTAACAGACTTGTTAGGATCCTAACAGATACTAGCAGAGGAAACATTATCCTGGAGATGATTATGGTTATTCTGGAAGGTGAGATATTAAATATTACTTCTATGTGAAATAAGCACAATGACTTGGTCAAACGATTAAAGAAGTCCATTCCATATGGGAAGAGTGGTGAAGAACTCAAGTGAGCTTATCTTTCAGACATGCTGTTGATCTTCCTCCAGGGATGCAGCTGGGTTGAATGACACACTTTTGTTGCTGAAGCAATTTGGAAGTGTCAATTTTTCTGGAAGACTCTCTTCTTGAGTTCCAAGCTTGGTATTTCTGACTAGGATCTTGAAAGATTATTGATCACATAAACATCTCTTCTAAAAATGACTTCTTACTGCCAGCTGCAATCAGTAGTGATGCTGGGTTGGGGGTAGGGCTTGCTCACCTTGTCAATCTTGGCCTGGGTTGTTCTGTCTCATTCCACAGCTGAAGCTTTTGGTTTCATTGCACTGAGCATTTTACAATGTAGTAACTAAGCATTAAAGAAATGCATGTGTGGAAAAGTGTTTTAAAGATCTCTAAAGGCCACTTATCTTTCTTAAATGCCCAAACTAAGATATGCCTGAAATAGTCACCATGGGAAACCACAAGGGTGCCCCTTCATTTAGGGCTTCTTTCCCACCAAAACGATGGTATGTATTCTTCCCCATGCTTCACTCCTAAACAGTTCACTGAGTTGAAAAAAAGAAAAGAAAAAAAGTACATCATTAAAGCCAACGCGGCTTTGCCATAATGTCTCCAAGAACGAATGAGATGAAAAGAAGCCACTGGATATCACTGAAGAGGGACAGAGAAGAAACCCAGGACCTTTTAGCCCATTATTCACTAGGAGCATAGTTTGTGTCTCTTGCCCTGTGGTGTCGTCTCAACCATAGTGGCTTGTCTTTGAAACAAGGCCATGGTGTTTACACAGGTGAGGGGCACCAATGAAAAAAGAGTTCTCAGGCTGAGCTGGATGCCCATTCCTCAAAACCCAGGAAACACTATTAAAACCATGGCCAGAAGTAAAGTAATAATCAAGCCAGCTCTAGCCCACCGCAATAATCCAGTAAAAGTTGATTCCTTTCCCTTGTTAACAGGCCAGTCTGATTTTCTCCATCACTATTTCCATCCCATCAGTTCTTGTCATCAAGCGGAGGCCTTTTCCCTTTCTCTTCTGAATTACAAGTTTAGCCTGTATTCTCACACTTCTTAGCCTGATTTTCAATTTCCATTATCAGCAGGCCAAAGCACCCCACATCCCATATCATGTCCAACAAGCAGCAGACTCTGAAAAGCTTGAGTGGGTAGGGTTGTGGGAACACGAGTAGATTGAGGCAATGATCCTAAGTCAAACTAACTGTGTCCCACGCTTAGCTGGCTGGGAAGACACATAAACACTTGGCCGTCATGATCTGTGCATAATTGTTGTATGTCTTCTTGAAGACTAAATGTGCTACAGTGTTATTACAGGTCTCATAAAACACTTTGAAAGTCAAAAAAAGAAAAGAAAAAGTATTTGCTCTGACATGCCTAGCAGACCCCTGAACAAAACACTGTTTCATGCTCTGATGTTTAGTTGTTATTTTCCAGAAGACAGAGAATGGTAAAATTGTAACAGTGCTATCCATCCGAGGACCTTCTGGATGTGTATGTAGAATACACATAGTAGTTGAGGAGGCCTGAGTGCCTAATTTTAGTTCAGTCTTCACAGTCCATTTCTGCAGTGGATTCTCTGGAAATAACCAACACAAGGGCTAAACTTTTGTTGTTGTTCTTATGGGGACTAGAACTTAGACCTTGTGCTTGCCAGGCAGGCACTGTGCCACTAAGCTACACTCGCAGAGTGCTGAATCTTAATTGATAACTCAATAGCAGCACATGTTCAAGGAGATCTTCACTTGGATTGACAAAGAGAAAGGCTATCTTGCCATATCAACGAGAGATAAAAAAAATCCTCAGATTTAGTATTATAGGTACATTACAATAGTAGGAGAGGATCATAGTATAGTACAGAAAGTTCTTAGCCAAATATTTATTAAACAAATGTCCCCAAGTACCAACTATGTGATGTTGAGCAAATGTTTGAAAAACTGTGCAAGTGGAGATTTCCCTCTGGATTGTTTGCAAACTATTTTATGTAATACAAATAAGTCCAGTTATTGCATTTAGGAATATTGTTGCATTTTTTTTTTCATTTTGTACTAAAACCCAACCTTCTAAGGAAGGGTTGTAAAAGGATCTTGCGGCCACGACTCTTCCTTCAATATATCTTGCCCTCCGCTCCTCTCTTATTTTGCCTGGGAAGTTATTTTTGATTAGCATCTTTCCATGTTCTTCTTAGTCCTCCCTTTGATTTAGTAACTTTTAGTAATCCTTTGAGTCTAATATTAAAAATGAATTTTTTTCTTAGGATTACTTCTATGATGTCTGAATTTGGATTATGTGCTCCAGAAATATTCTGTGATCTTTTATTATTTCAGCTGCTACAACAAAATACCACAGATGAGTGATCTGAAGAACAGAAATACAGATTCTCATACTTCTCTAGGCCAGAACCACTATTGACCTCTGTGTCTGTGGGTTTTATGCATATGCATTCATCCAGCTAATAGAAAATATTTTCCACAATTGCATTTATACTGAGCGTATACAGGCTGTTTTCTTGTTACTGTTCTGTGAAAAGACCAGCATAGCAACTATTTACCTACCATTTACATTGTAGTAGGTGCTGTAGGTAATCATGAGATGATTTCAAGCCTACAAGAGGATGTGCACTTAGGTTATGAGCAAATAGGATACAATTGTAGGTGAATGACTTGAACTTCTATTGGCTTGAGTATAGGTGGAGTTTGCTAAAACTAGTCCTCCATGAATACTAAGGGGCAAATGCGCCAGATAAAATTTTGTTGGGTCACTTTCTCATGAAGGTTCCCTTCTTAAGTGTAATAAGCTATCCCCCTATGTTGTTGTTGCTGTTGCAGTACTTGGGCTCAAACCCAAGGGGCTTTCCCACTGAGCTACATCTGTAGTTCTTTTTTTTTTCAAATTTTGAGACAGGTTTTCATTAAGTTACCTAAACAGGACCAAAATTTGCATTTTTCCTGCCTCAACCTCCTTTAGTGCTAAGTTATAGATGTGCACTGCAGTAGCCAGGTGAGACATCTTGATGTATCCTTAGAAGGTGGAGAGGGTAAGTTTGAATTCTCAGGTCTCTGTCTCTCTTTCTAGCTCTCTCTGTGTCTTTGTCTCTGCCTGTCTTATTTATGTTTCTGTCTCTGTCTCTGTCTCTAAATTGATGCTAGAACCCAGGGCTTTAACAATGAACTATATACTCAGTCCTATTTAAATTTTTTAAATTTTGAGAAAAAGTCTAAGTCATAAGTTTCCAAGACTGGTCTCAAACTTGCAATCTTCCTGTCATTTGGTAATACAGAAATAGATATCAACCTGGGAAAGGAGAGAGTTTTAAGCAGTGCTTAAAACTTAATAGAGAGGAAATCTCAGCCCCCCAGAATGCTAGGATTATACATATACTCCACCACACCTGGCTTGGTGTCTCTTCTTGGAAGAACAATGTTCTTATTGGATCAAGACCCCATACTTTCGATCCCATTTAACCTTAATTACCTGCAGAAAGGCCTGCTTTCAAGCTCAGTCACATTGAGGCTGTAATATATACATTTTGGAGGACTACAGACCTTCAGGGCATAAGAACCATGTTTCTTATCTGAAGCATCACTCATACTGCAACTTGAGAAGATGATCTTCAGGAGTGCCAGCTGTGCAGCTGGGGATGTGAAGCCACCTCTGGAATAACTCACCCATCATGGTGTATGGCACTTGATTACTCACTTACTTTTATTCCTTACTAGAACTTAAACTCTATGAGGGCAGGATGCATGCTTACTGTGTTCATTACCATCTTCTCATTACTAGCCACAGTGCTTTGGATATGCAGGTCCTCAGTGGACATTCACTGACCTTGACAACCAGATCCCAGCAGCATTAAACTAGTTTGTGAAATTTGTTCTGTCTGTTCAAGGAGACTTTATGTGGTTGGATCACAGGTCTCTGGTGGTGAAGCGACATTAACTATGTCTTCCTGTCTTCTTGTTATTTTTCAAATGAATGTCTTTATCAATGGCACTTCCTCTCGAATGTTACTCTACCCATCTTCCTCTGACACACCGTTTCCTCACTAATGTTATCTTCCTATACCAGACTGCGTTTTCCCTTTGTACTCACAATTTATAACTATCTTCACTTTCAATCTTGACCCCTCCAAATTTTCTGGGCAATTTTTTATGGAGAGAAACAGGCACAGAGAAACTGCGATATTCTAACGGCCATTTGGGAATACAGAGTCCGAGCTTATCCTGGGAAAGGAGAGAGTTTTGAGTAAGTAATGATAGATGCACCCATAAATCTTTCAGAGATTTCTGGGGTGCTTGTTCCTATCAGGTTAGAAAGCCTCCCTGTGGTGGGAGGAAGTGGAAAAAAGACACCATAGGGAGCTTAGAGCCTGGCTTTTGGGAGGCTCTAAATGTCCTTCAGATTCATTCTTTCCTTTCAAGGGGACACACTTAGATTATTACTACTCCTCAAATTTTTCAAAAATTGCACACCTAATATATTTCTCACCTTAAAAAGTTGAGGATATATTCATTATGTATTTTATATATTATGTATTATATTACATATTGTTATATATTATATTATACATTATATATAGTAGGAAAAAGTAAATAATGATAATTTTAAAATTAGAAATAGGATAATGTGTTATAATTTTTTGCTCTGCTCACTTCTAGCCTCTTTGACTGTGTCCTTGATGCAGTTGCTGCCAATAATTTTTCTAAAATGTGTGTTCACTTATGGCACTACTTTGCTTAGACTCTTTCACTGGCAATTGTATCTGTTAAATATTTTAGTTGAAATTTACAGAAAATAAAATGTAAACTGGCTTACATTTATAATAAATATAAATAATAAAATAACTGGACTGGCTCACACTCATTTGTCAGGGTTTCCACATTAAAGACTCAGCTCATATAATAGGAATTTATCCTTGCACAGCACTGCAGGGCAGAATGCCGAGGCCCAGACGTCCACAAGTGTGGCTCTTTCTGCAGCCTTTATCCCTCTCTTCCAGATCCTGCTTTTCACTGCGTGCTGGTCCAGTCATCAGGTGGACTACAGAAAGACCCGCCCTGCAGTCCCCCTTGGACTTTCAGCCCTACAGTGCTCTCTCCAGATGGAGCCACATCCTGAGGTGTTGAGGATTAGGGCTTTAGCATGCGAGTCTGGAGGCAAAAGAAGTCAGCTCACAGCTCTTTTTGTTGAGATAGCAAAGTAGGTGGGCTGACGGGAGGTCTGGCTGGCTCTTGCCTTCCCCGGCTGCCCACGGGGAAGGCCACAGCTGTGTGCTGAGGCGGGCTTCCCTCTCGGTCACAGTACTTCTCTCTCTTTCATTCTCAGTAATGTGTGGGTTTCACTGAGTTCAGACAATCCACAGAACCATGTGAGTCTCCACATGGAAGCTGGAGGCTAGTGGAAAGTGCAGGAGTTATGCAAGCCCCGGCTACATCTTTACTCCATATGCTATTACTGGAAAGTAAAGTGCAGAATATTTAGTCAGACTTAGAAGGCCTGTTATCATTTATCTTTTAGTTTTCTACCATACACATGGTCTACCTACTATGACAACCATAGTCTTGTAATCCTACATTCATTTGGTACATTCTCACATGATTTTTCCCTTTTTGTGACATAACCCACATCAGATGTCCCTTGTATGAAGCCTTTTTCTATCATCAGCAGGGCTTCTGTGTACGATTTCTCAGGTTGTTCATTCCACAACTCTGGGGGACCACCACTCATATATACTATGACATGACTGTTGTCTCTGGGTGGTGCAGTATAGAACCTTTATTACATTGGGCTGCTTTGACTTTTCCAAAAGTCTGTCATATAAAGTATATGAAAGCTAGCACTGTACCTTAAGAGTGTAGTTTAACTAACTTCCACTTCTACATATGTAACTTTCTTATCTGTCTACTATTAAAACCTATTAATGTAGTTAATAGATGAATCAATGAAGAGCTATTATTTTATGGATTCAAATTTTTTTCTTTTTCAGTGTATTTGGTACAGGGTCTCACTATGCACTTTAGACTTGTAGCGATCTTCCTGTTTTCAGCCTCCCTGGTGCTGGGATTACAGGTGTGTGCCACCTCACTTGGACTCAGTCTCTGGCTTAGTGCAACCCGGGGGTGGGGTCAGAGTAGCACGCAGAGCTGGGGATCAAACTATGGTTTCTGAACTTGCCAAAGTTGGTGTGTAGTCCACTGAGCTATTTTGCTGGCCCTTTTATTATTTTTAAAGTGTTAATTTATTTTGCAGTTGAAGAAATAAGCTCAGAGAAATATTTTCATTTGTTTGGGTTCGCTCAGCTAGTAAGTAGCAAAAGCTGAACTGGTGTCTCTCTCTCCCCCTTCCCCTCCTTCTCTTCCTTCTTCCCTCGGATCTGTTTCTCCACTCTGATAAATGGTAGACATAAAGCTGTAGTGTTGATGATGGCCACGTCTGGCTCCATTGCTTTAAGGAAGCACATCATGGAAAAGCTAAGCACAGCATCTGCTCCCAGCTTCCCAGGACTGGAGGGCGCCAGCCATGTGCCTGTGCTCTGCGGAGCAGAGGCTCACGTGCTGCACATACACAGCGATACTCTCCACCTAGGGCCTCGAATTGAAAGCGCCTAATTCCGCTGCCAGCCTAGGATGTGTGGTTGAAAGAGACTGATGTCTTGATATTATAACTGATGCAAAAGAGTGGAGTCTTGTGGTTCGCCTGCACATCAGTAGTGCTGTGACCTGCAGGCAAGCAGAGCAGCCCGGCTTATGGCCTTGGAAAGGCCAAGACAGGCAGCCTTGCGAGGAGCTTTCCTTCTGCTGTTAGTTCTCATTAGCTGAATTCAAATTCCAGTGGTGATAATACACAGCTTTTCAACTGCATATAGATTCTACCTCTATAAAAGGACAAAAAAAATCTATAAATGTAATCATCTCTCCCTTGTCAGCTAATGTAACATGGTGGTATCCATAAAACAGTTTTCTTTAGTTGCTTTTGTGCAATTTATTCCTCCTGGCATGGATCTGGATATGAGCAGCATTATGTTTGAATAGAGCTTTTCTGTAGCTTTTAACCAGTCACAAAAGGTGTCTGTCTGCACTTGGACACAATCTTGCAATAGAAATAAAACATGCTTTTAAGGCTTGAAAGAAAGGAAAATAGAAGACCTGGGGCAAATTGCCATTTCATCATTTTGTGAGGCAAATATTATATATCTGGGAAAAAGATTTTTTTTAAAGTATGTAATTTAGGAGTGTCTAAAAGTGTTTTGTTAGGTCTATTGTGTATCAGAATTTTTTCAGAAAAAAAGGTTTATAGATTTTTTAAAGCCCCTCAGATAAAGTGAACTTAATCTATTGTAAATTATACTTCCCGCTCCCTGATGTGGGAGAAAACCTTTCTGCCTTGCTTCCAGGAGCTAATGCTGAAATGATACAGAGCCCACACCCCAGAGTTTTGCCTCTTGGTCTGGTGCTTTGTACCCTCAGATGGGCAGATGAGAAGCAGCTGCCCGGCCTCAGCCCAGCTCCCTGTGGGAGGCAGCGCCCTCCTCTTCTCCCAGAGGTTGGCTGGAGCAGTGCTGCCCTGGAGCTTCTTCTAATGCACAGCCCTGAGCAGCCAGAGGTAATATAAGGATAAGAGTTAACTGCTTCCTTCTAGGGAAACTTGGAGCCTGTATCACTCCCTTTTTTAAAGTTGGAGGCAGTTTTATTTGTTTGGGTAAATCCTATGGGAAACGAACAAGTAAAGCACCAACTGACATGCTTCAGTAGGCTGAAAATAGATCCCAGTACATGATTTCCTTTTTATTTATCAACCATATGTATTTATTCCAGGTTTCCTTCTCACAGGCTTCCAGACTGGGAGACTCAGAGATAGTAGTAGCTAGCAGGCACAGATCTTTTTTTGGACTGTTTGTTTTGAGTTACCTCCTCAATGCTTCACTTAAAAAAAAAATCAGAATAGTAATACAGTGAACATTTTGAGCATTTGGTCTTTTTCTCTGTTTTTGCTGTAAATCTGAAAGTAAGTTTCGTATACAATCATTATAGTTCTTCCCAAAATAATTCAGCTAACGTCTCTTAAGAACAAAGAGATAACCTCATCCTAACTTATCCCAGGATTTTAATGTGGATACATAACTACACTGTAAAACGCAGTCTGTTTTTAGATCGCCACCAATTGTGCCATAAGTGTCCTCTGAAACGACTCTTCTGTTAAATCCAAGATCCAAGGAGCATTCTACACTGTCTTCGTTGCTTATTTCTCTGGTCTCCATTCATCTACAGTAGTCCCTGCTGCCTGTTTTGCTGTTTGTAACATTAACAGATTAAGGTTTCAGGACAGATGTCCTAGAGCAGGCCTCACAGCGTGAACTGGTCTGATCTGATGCCATCAAGCACATGCAGTTGGAAACTGTGTTCAAAATCTGCTTAATTATTTCTTTCTGCGTGAGTCGTTATGTGACCGAGTTGAGGTTTGTAGTTAGGGTCACATATTTCTGTCTGGTAGCATTTTTTAGAGTTTTGTTTGGGTAAATCCTTCTCAATATGAATTGAAGTTCTGACTCTGCCTAATGTCTGTGTGTTCAGAAAGCAAGACAACATTTCACAACTTTACTTAGAAGTTTATTCTTGCTTCTATGTTTCAATTCCCATGAATCCCTCATGGACAATAACTTTCATAATATTCTAGTTTATTCTTCCTATATTTCATTTTTCCAAAATAAAACAATGCAATATATAGTAATTATACTTATTAATGGAATTTATGTTATAAGGATATATGTATGTGTGTCTATGTATGTGGAAAAGATACCTATATTTTTTGTCATATGTAATGTATATATTTTTGTATATACTCTTTTCCCTTAATATCTCCTAGAAATTTCTTCACACCAGTTACCAGAAGTTGTTCCCATTCTTTTCATAATTGCATAGTAATCTTGTGTCAGCCAGCTTTCTGGGGCTTGCTGCTTACGTTTTCCCCAATACTTTGCTATCATAAATAAAGGCTTCTTGTGTAGCCTTGTGCATACCTAAAGAAATAGCGCTGGGCCAAAAGGGAAGCAACTATGTAAATTTGATGCGTATGACAAAGTCCTCTCCAAAAGGATGCATGTTTCTGCACTTCTGCAGTCAATGTGTGAGTGTGTCTGCCCAGGCGTGATCTCATTGGATCCTCAAAGCAGTCCTGCAGCCCCTTTCTCATGCTTACTGTCTACTTAGGTGGTCAAGGCTCAGCGATCTTAAATAATGTCTCTAGAATTCTGTGGCTGGTAATAGCCAAGGCTAGATTTGATCCCAGAGTTTGACCCCATATTCATGAAATTGCCTGCCTCTCTGTGCTATGTTTTGCCCATATAAACTACCCAGATCTTATTTTGTCCATAAATAGGAAATTAATTGCACAGATGATATTCTTTAAATACTGAGGAATTCTAGGGGATTCACAGAATTTCCTATTGAAAGAATGCCATAGAAAGAACAGGGTAGCTTTCCTATTTGTACTGTTTCTTAAAGAGGTCAGTGTTCAGTCAAAGATTTTGAGCTCCTGAGCATAGCTGTGGCAATAAGTGTCATTTTGGAATCAAACTTAAGACCTTGTTTTTATTGGGCAGGCGCTTGCACTGCTGAGTTATATCCCTGGCCCAGGAGTCTTTTAAAGATGAAAATTTTTAGGAAGACTCCACCCTGGGAACAAGAAATGAAGCTACAGACAGTTAATTCTAGCTCTGAAGCATGGAGGAGATGGAGGGAGGAAACCTGAGGACAGGGACAGGACAAACAGTGCAGGTTAAGTGCAGGTACCAGTCCCAGTGAAGAACTAGAGTCCAAGCCAGGGATTTAGAGAAGCTCGCAGGGCCGGACTTAAATGATAAGGGTGGGGAAGAAACCCCAGGAAAATTGGGGCTCCGTTGGGACTAAGGTGCATAACACAGCATCAAACAAGTAAATGATTTCAGATGCAGATAAATGCTATAGCCCAGGGTTGTGGAACAGGTGCAGGTGGGCTGCTTAGGTAAGACCTCTCCCAAGAGACCACATATGGGGTCAGCACATGCATGATGAGAAGGAACTGACTTCCTAAGGCTGGAGGGGAGCGTTGCTTAGGCAGAGGAGCAGAAGCCCAGAGTTCTGAGAGGCGAGGAAGCTTGGCACATAAGGAACATGAAGATTGGTGTAGCTGAAGTGTACAACCGAGGGAAGAGTATGAGAGGGACCAAAGGTGCCATCTCATTGGGAGGAGTGTTGCCTGTAACCCTAAGAAGCTGGATTTGATTTTTAAGTGCATCCGAGCATGTAAATTTACCTTCCAACAGAAGGTAAATTCTGTTGGACTTTTGAATAAGTTGCAATTTAGTCATCAGGGGATCTATTTATATTCTGTCCTTTAGGTCTGACAGGCTCCAGGGACATATGAATAAAACTAGTCTCTACTGTTTGTGTATGTTTATTTAATGTAAGAAATATGCTGTGGATTGCATGTGAGTTCCCCCTCCTCAGATTTGCATGTTGGAACCCCACTTGCAAACTAAATAGTATTTGAAGCAAAGGCTTAGTAAAGCAGGTAGGTGGTGAGACACCAGAGGATAAGATTAGTGGTTTTTTTTTTTTTGTATTTAGTGCAGGGTCTCACTACTCAGAATAATATTTTAGTGATTCTTCTGCTTTTAGCTTCCAAAGTGCTGGGATTACAGGTGTGCACTACCACACCCAGTCTCAATCACAGTCTCAGCATGTCCCCAGGTGTGGGGTTAGCACACGCAGGCTGGGGATCAACCCTCTGACCCCTGTGTCTGCCTATGTAGGTGCTTTAATCCACTGAGCTATCTGGCTGGCCAAGATTAGTGTTCTTATAAGAAAACCAATAGGCTTTCTCAGCCTGTCTCTCTGTCTGCCTCTCATTCTCTGTGTCTCTGTCTGTCTGTCTCTGTCTCTCTCAACTTGCTGCCACATGAAGATACAATGAGAAAATAGCCTTCCCTACATCAAAAAGAGATCCTTTACTGGACACTTGATCTTGCGCTCAACACATTACAACATTGTAAGAAATTTCTGTTGTTTAAGCCTCTGATGCATGGTATTTTTTTCAGAGTGGGTTAAACTAAGACAAGTTATGTTTATTAAGGTAGGGCATAAAATAAAAATAAATGTGAAATTTGGCCAGCAGTACTGGTTATAAAGACTTTTATACAAGAATAAGTACATTGGTACTTTCATTCACCTCCCCCAGATGATTCATCAGAAAGAGTGTATTGTTCACATTTAAGTAGCAATACATTATTTATTTCAATGATGCATGCACGGCAAATGTATTTCATTTCATGGAAAAAGTAAGAACTTAACAATATCTTATAATTTGCCACATGCAAAGCTCAGACTCTGTGTGACACTGATGACTTGCAAGAGGCAGCATCTCTCCCTATCCTGTGCATGAAATTTTCTTCCTTTCTTTTTGGTGAAATTAGGTAACGTAAACTTTCTTTTGATTGCGTCTTTCATTTTGCACTCAGGATTTTCTGCATATTCCTGAAATCAGGGAAGTTTAACTTAAGCAAGAAATCAAGCTAAGTTAAGGATGTAGATCCTTGAAAAGGAAGACTGAAAACATTGCAAAATGCCATATTCTAATCATGAAACAGCCAAAGTAGAATAAATGGCAACTCTGTGACTTAGAAGTAAGAAACATCAAAATGAAGTGAATGAACAGTAAATATATTTAAAAAGTCACGACAGACACATCAAAAATAAGGATAATTTAGTACCAAGTCATTTCATAAGAAAAAAAAATCCAAACACAATATTTAGCATGAAGGCAAAATTATAATTAACCAAGCAAAATTTCAGTACAAACACTAAACATGTGTAAATATGCTTTATACATGCAGGCTTTCTTTTTAGGTAATCTATAAAGTATGTCAATAACATAAGTATTATTAAACACGCAGATATTTGCACTCAAAAAAATTCTTTTTTTCCCTACTGGCTATTTAGGATTATATAAAAATAAACTGAATTATCTCTTCAAATTCTGTAAGTTAGACACAGGATGTAGAACACAGATAATGTTGTTTGTAGGTGGCATCTAGTCACATCTGAGGAATGATGACACAACAAAGGACAGAAGTTGTTTGATGATGAAAAATAATCATTTATTGGAAGCACACTATTTAGTAAGTATTTCAAAATAAATCCTTCTGTGGGCTTTATCTGCTGTCTATGTATGGTTGTTGGAAGGGTTATCCTATGGGACTGACAAGGGTGCTCGCAGGGAGAGGAGAGGGCGCACGGTACTTCAATGTAGCTACATGATAAAATTCATGCATGTAAATATCCTGCTATTTCAGGAGTCCAGCTGACTCCTGAAATAGCAGGAGTTGTTGGGGTTGAAGAATGAACATTTTTCCAGCTCTCAAGGCTCCTGAGAATATGGGTAGGAAGCACTTCAAGCCTGTCCAGGCAGCTATCATTATTTCTGAAAGGATTTCTTCGAGTATCTTGCAAGTGTTTGAAGTCTCTGGCTCCTTGTCTACCTTTCCCCTAGTGCATTGTAGTTTTGATGCCGTGAGACTGCTTGTATCACAGGTTGAGATTTTAGGCTGTCCGTTCCCTGGGCCTCCTTGGTGTACCCTTACAGGCACTTAGAATTTCTTTTCTTTAAAAAGATACCAGATATGCCTGGAAGCATGAGTTTGTCACTGAAACTACGGTTCCAAAATGGAAGCATCACTCTGAGACTATAAAATATACCCAATTTAGTAAACCAAAAAAGCTCTCATGCTGGTACCTGCGAGTTTAGACTTGATCCGACAGGTGGTAGGAAATTACTGCATGTTGTTGTACAAAGGAGTATTAAGATTAAAATGATGTTTGGAAAAAATTACTGATGAACTTTTTGGTGCAACCTGGAGAGTGATGAGATGAAAGAAAAGCAGAACGAGTCATGTAGTTGTGACACAAGTCTACCTCTCCACCTCCTTTGGATTTGACAACTGGCTGTGCTACTAGCTCAAGTCAGGGGCTTTTTATGGCTGATTTTGCTGGTGAGTGCCACATACTCCACAGAAAATGTGCCTTTTGTTAAGAAGCCAGCAGACATGAATGGAAAGAATCAGGTGTGGCGACAGACATTTCTTCAACAGAGAGCTGGGATTAGCCTGAACAATCGCAGAGATCAAAGTTATTTGAGAAATGCCTATATCCATTGGGTTGGTAAAGGACTGAGTAAGCTTAGCCATCAGATTATCCCAGAGGGGTTCTGGAATAGAGTTCAAAGGAAATCTAAGAAGGATGAACAATTCATCGGTACCAGTTGGATTCCAGTCAGGTGGTAAATACATACCTGATATTTTAATAGAAAGAATTTCAAATAAAAATTATCAACTATGCATTAAAGAAATGCAAAGGGGAATGGAAACACTAATTAAAGTCCTAGGGAGAGGGAGGAGGCTAGAATGATTAACACTTGGTGGTTTGGAGCGTAGCTCTGCGGAGGTAGTGAGCTTGAGAGAGGAGATGAGGCTGGTGTTGGGAAAACTGAGCATTGTAATCATCTTCTGCACTGGAACAAACAGCTGCTTCCAGGGCATAGAGGGCAGCTGGAGTGACAGCTATGGGAGATCAAAGGCCAAAAGAGATGCAAATAGGATGCAAATAGGAAGGATGCAAATTGGAAGGAGTATGCTCTTCCTTGCCCACTAGCCTTCCAGTCTTATTTTAATGCCCTTCGTGACAGAGCCTAGCAAAGAACCACGGGCAAAGGGAATACAGAGAGGTAGGCCTGATTTTGGGCTAGGACAGTTCAATAACGAGAGAACTGCATAGGCACTAATGTGTAGATTTGGTGGTAGGACTAGAAGAATGAGCTGACCAGAAGAAAATTAATCACAGGCTTCTTCAACAGACCATGGCTAGGACAAATGATTACTTTAGGGCTTTTGCCAGAGCACGAATGATATTATAATTCTATAACTATAATTATTTTAAGATAGCAACAAAGCTAATGATGAAAAATAATAATGTTCTTCCATGAGTACATTCTATGTCGTAGCCAAAGTCTTGATTAATTTTTGCAATGATATCATAATGTAGATATTACTATACCTGTTCTGCAGAGGAGGAGATAAGAATTAGGAACAAAGTTTCCAGTATGATTGATAGGTTGAATGATTGATAGATTGATAGATTGATAGATATGAATCAAAGTAAAGTCTATCTAATTCTAAAGTCTATGTAATACTTGTGGTTGATTCATAATTTGTAAATATATCCTACTTAAAAATAAGTATGAAGGACTATTTTAATAAATTTCAATATCAGTTCAACTACCAGCATGAGCATGGTATATATATATATATATATATATATATATATATATATATATATATATATATATATGAGAGAATGAGAGAAAGAATTAAGATTTATGCTGAGAATAAAAACACTCACTAAAATATTCATTTTAAAATGATGAAGGGGGTCTGGGGATATAGCTCAGAGACATGGCACCTACCTGGAAAGCACAAAGTCTTGAGTTCAATTTCTGGTGCCAAAAAAAGCTTAAAGGCACTCTGTGGTATCCCTATATATTTTGCACACACTTTTTCCTATGTATATTTGACTTCTGGAGTATTTTGTCTTTTGATTTTTTTTATTTCGGGACCTTGAAAGTCATGCTTAGGAATTTGATGATCATTGATTCATCATTTTTTCTTCAATTTGAGCACTGTGAACTTGATGGAATTCATGTTTCTTAATAAGAATTTGTTGACTGGGATATTCTGGTAATTCTCTGAATTTGGGGGTAAGCCTAAACATTAGAGCTCTGACTGTTTTCCTTAGTGTCAAATCATACATATATTTTAAACTTCTTTGTTTTTGTGATACTGGGGATTGAACTCAGGACCCTGCGCTTGACAGGCAGCTTTGAAACTTCTTAAACTGAAAAAATTCAAATTTACAGGTAAAATTTAAGAATGATACATTTGAAAGTGGATTGCATGATAACCTCTGAGGGTATCTCCTATGTACTAGAGCTTCTTCATATATATTCCACATTGTGTCCATCAACATTGGCAAACTGACCTTGATTGTTGCCACTGACCCCTAAGCTTTCATTTTCATCTTCCTCCAAATGTGCTCATAGGGGGAACCAAGGACAGAGTCCAGTGTGTGTTGCAACAGCATGTGTGCTGTTCTCTTTCAGTCTAGAAAAGTCCCTCCATTGTCTCTCTATTTTTATGACTTTAAGATTTTTGAAAGTCAGTTATTTTGCAAAATAGCTCTCAATTCTGTTTTATATTGAAGATTTCACAAGGTCATTTTTTTATTATGCCCTATATGGTGGTAGTGACTTGTCCTATAATCCATCAAGTGTCATCTCTTGAATAAGGTGACACTTTCCAGTTTTCTCTCCGGTAAAGCTATTGTACTGTGTGGAAGAAGTACCTCAAGATTGTTTAATATACCCAATTTTCTTCACACTGAATTAATTAACATTAGTATGAACTTACATTTCTATTTATGTTATTATTTAAAGTACCCTAAATTTGACCAGTAGGAACCCTTCACAGTGACTCTTGGCACCTTTCCATCATTCTGGAAGCACTTTCATTTTGGCACAAGGTGCTCCAGGCTCATGTTGACGTTTTCTAGTGTCAACTATCAGCCCTCATTTCTTTTGGTGACAAATTCTTTACTAGTGCATATACTCATGTGATGTTTCAATCTCCTTATCCCTTCCTACTACCTTCCTTTCCCAAGTAGTGTTTGAAGACCACAATCTGCATGATTCAAAGGAGTGACTGCTGACCTGACAGACTGTTTTGGTAAGCCTTTTCCATCTAGCAGCTCACTAGTGTCCTATTAACCCCTGTGCTGCAGCTGTCACCCTCCTTCCTTCCCCCGCCAAACTGCCTATGTGGCTTGAACCCAGCTGCTAGATTTTTAGGAAAAATAAGAGGACGATCTCCAACAAGTCTCAACCAAAGAGGAAGAGCCTGTTTCCACATTTGTAGAATGAATCATGGCCGTGAGAGATTTAGGGGGAATAGTGTGAGCAGGCTCTGAGGCAAGGGCTCAAGTCTAGGCAATGAGTTTGAGGGTTACCCTCAGGAACATGGAAGGAGTGTCAAAGTGAATTGGAAAAGAGAAGAACAATAGCAAGTGTGTTCTGAGACTGTCACCCTTGGGGCTATGAGAACTCTTTCAATGAGGACTGAAGATGGAGACTGGAAGGGGAGCACCTTATCCTAAATGATGCCAAGAGGTGTTGATCTGTGAGCGCCTTGTCTTCAGTTGAAAATTTGTGCACTATTTGCTCTCTAAACTTATGACTTAGCCTGTGAGTTGGTTGTGCTCCCAGCCAGATGCAAGCCCACCAGTGTAGCTACAGGTGGTGGCCTAAAGTACATGGAAGGGTCACAAACAGGGGTCTGACAGTGGCCATTTCAGTGTGAGGCATCCACAGAGGACACACTATTTTAGGGGAATTTTCAATGGTATGTTAGATTACACCGTCACATTTCATTTTTAATACTTCAATCACTAGAAAAAGTCCAATTATATATAAGTGTATATGCTACACACATATATTTTTATTATATATAAATAACATATTTTTATTAACAGGTAACAATAAAGGCGAATAATGTCCCATATTTTGACTGCACACAACACTGTTACAATGATTTATACATACTAGTTAATTTAATTCTCAAAGTATCTCTCTAAGGTCCTCATTATTAGTATTTGACTTTAATATATTACAAAACTGAGGTCTTGAAGGGATTAGCAAATGCTGTCAGCGAAGCTGCTGACAACTGGTCCTGTGGGTTGTAAGTCAGAGCAGGGAGGCTCCAGGGCCTATGCCCACAGCCATTTGGTCTGGCTGGTAAAGCAGAGCTCACGGAGCATCCCCATGAGCAACAGAAACAAGATCTCTGAGGAAGACCCTATGAAATGCTCCTACAATCCATCCTCTAGTGAAGAAATGTTGATCCAGTGATGAGGAAAGCTTGGGTTCAGATAGAAGATCTATAAATGTAAGTAATCAAGCCTTAGGTTTTTAATTGTAACCCTGGTGTAAATTTTTATTCAAAGAAATCCATTGAGTTCAAAGCTCCAGTGTCTTTCATGGACTCATTCCTGCTCCTGAGCACTGCTCCTGAGAGGGTCCTGGTGGATTCTGCAGGCAGTGAGAAGCTGGATATTTCGCTGTTGCAAGACTCTGAACAGTGAGACTTGTTACATGTGAATCATACACTTGGGATCTCTTACTCACTTCCCAGTTAAAAACAAGTTACCATGCTTGTCCTTGTGGTACTGATTTTTGGCAGAGTAGAAATCCTTAATGTAATTAAGGGTCTTACTTGGAACAGAAAAGTACTCTTTGTTCCAAAAATCCAGGAAAAAAGGATGGCAAGTCACTATACAATAAGTCTAAATTTAATTCTTAATAAAATTTAATTAAAATCCATATTACATTGCCATATGACAATATTATTTTTCAGAAATTTACATAAAACTACTTTTGGAACATAGGTATAGTATGATGAAAATGTTTTGGTCAAAAGTAGAACATTTATTATTCTCAGTAGGAAATTTCATTTCATTGTCAGTATATATATATTTTTAATGTATTTAGTACAGGGTCTACAGGGTCTCCCAACATAGATTGAACTTGCAGTGATCCTCCTGTTTTCAGCCTCCTATGCTATGGGGTTATAAGTGCACACCACCATGCCCAGTCTCAATCACTGTTTCAGTGCTCCCTGGGGGCAGGGCTAGCACTACAGACCAGGCATTGAACCCTGATCCCTGCGCCTGCCTAAGCAGGTGCTTTAGTCCACTGAGCTATCTGGTCAGCCCTTTGTCAGTGTATTTTTAAATACTGTATTGAAGAAGTACATCATTTAGATCTAAGTTGAAGGTCCTTGAATATGAGCACCTAGAAAAATGGGTGGACCTGTGAATCCAGTTAGTGTGGAACTAAGTGGAAGTTTTTGCACCAAAATTTAGGGAAATCATTCAACAGAAACTATCTTGCAACAGTGAATAACAGGATTTACAAAATTTTGTTTTGGCTGTAAAGCTATTAGAAAATAATCTAATTTTTCAAGTTTAAAAAGGCATGGCTCAGACTAGGAAATAAATCATATACCTCAGTTTATAACTAGCACTTAGCAGATCAGGAATGAATCTTTTGCTTTTATGCTTAGTCATATATTTTATAGGAAAAAATGTTAAAGAAATCTGTCTAACTTGTTCATCATTTTCTGTCTATCTCTGGTGTGAGTACACACCAGAGATAGATACATTTTGGAACTTGGCTTTTTTGCAAAATACACACCAGTCATCTAAATGATGAAAATCTAGAACTTTTCCACCTCCCTCCATAGATTTTGAATGTCTTTCTTAGCTCTGTACAAGGAAACTTTCACATGTTAACTATTTCAATACAAATAAAAAAGAGAAGATTTTTAAAAATGAAAATGTTTCTATCTGGAATATTTTCATATTTCAATGTGAATAAATTGGTAGATACCTGGTGAAGCCCTGAGGCCAAAACTGTGCTTATTTTGTTTCTGTTTTCACTTCTCTTTTCCCTTCCTTGGCAGTCAAATAACATCTTTGCTGACTTTTGGGAACCCAAGCCTTGCTGGTGTCCGTTTGTCGCTCCCTCCGCTTCCTGGGTTGCTTGCTATGGCAACTGACAAAGCATCAAGGTGAAGAAGGGAAATCAGGAAGCAAGATGTACCTGAATACTTCGCAGAATTTCTCGTAAATTTGAAAACCTCAGCCAAGTGTCAAATGAGGAATCTCTTTCCAAGGGTCCTTTAATTGCCCCACAAAAGCAGCCCCTGGGAGCGCGGTGAGTTTTAAGCATTTGAGGTGTGTGACTGTTGGCTGGAGTCATAAGGCAGATGGCAGGGAAGCTGCTGGAAGGCTGAATTTTCACTGGCACCAAAGAGGGCTGATTGCACAGTAGTTAAGTGTGGTGGCTGTCAAGAAAAGGGATGCTGTCCCTCCCCGCAGGCAGGGCGGGTGCACCACACGCTTCTCTCCTCCTCTGGTCCTCAGTTGCCCTGGGCATTTTTCTCTGTTACAGCATTTCACTCTGAAAGTGAATGGCACTTAGCAGGGAAGGTGTCTTTGGTACATATTTTACAACAGCGCAGGACTTAACAGTTTCTTTTTTCATTAAAAGTGAGTTTTTGGTGGCTTTGTGACTGGCAGCCTGGAAACTTCTCACTCCCCTTTGATCCAGTGATCGCATAAAGAGTCTCCTCTTCCCAGACATCTGCCAAAGGGAAGGTTATGCTCCTTTTCTCTCTTCCTTCTGCCTTTGTTCCCGTTCTTTCCCAAGACTTAAGAGAGTTCTTTGTTTTTTTTTTACAAGATCCCTGTGAATATGTACCATGACCAGTGATAGGTGCCAAGTAACACTATAAACAACAATAAATGAAGTATTCACAAAGGTGTTTTTTTTCCGTGTGTGTGTGTGTGTGTGTGTGTGTGTGTGTGTGTGTGTGTGTGTTTATGTAGTTGGGTTTCAAAAATAGGTGATGTGAAAGGTAGCTCATTTAAGAAGCTTGCATAAAGAAGACAGGAGAAAGATAGTCATTTTATAACATCAGTGGACATACCAATTGTAATTTTTTAAAAAAATGTAGATCTGCTGCTGTTAATATTCCTCTTACAGCCAATTAAATATTGACAAGGTAATTCTATCTCGGGGGGGGGGATAATGGAGTGTTCTGAAGTTAGAGTGTGTCCTCCTTAAGGACAGGCATTCCATCACACTTATTACGGTTGCCCAGAGCTTACCCTGGGGCTTGGCACCAAAGAGGCAGTAGATAAAGATTTGTTAACTTGAATGGAAAGGAAGTTAGTAGATCACTGCATCATGAACTCTGCAAAGTTATTTATGAGAATTAGGATAGCGATTAGATGTAAGTGGAAGCTGATTTATCTGCTATTCTTCTGACCTACCCTTCATTAGCACAATCGCTCTTCTGCAAGATGATGCACCTGAGACATTACAAGGGCTTAAACTGTCATCTGGAACATCTGAGAAGAGCTTGATAATATTCTGTAGAATTTTAGTGCTTTCTATCTTCAGGGTATTTTACTGGACTTTGATTCTTTGAAAATTAGCAATTTGGTAATGATATGTAGGATAAATTGCTATCATCAAAGTCTATAATTACCCAGAACAACAAATATGCAGAAATAAAAATGATTGTAGGGACAAGGCTTGGTTGGAATACTGATTTGGCTGTTCTTCGACTTGGTTTTGGGCAAGTTGAAGAAACAGGATTCTTCATATCATAAAGTGACAGTGGGTTAGCATCTTCTTCCTCTAGGTGGGCATGAGAACTGAAGGGAGCTGGCTGCATGGAAACAGCGGAGCATGCGCCAGTAAACCAGGCCCCTTCTGTAGGCAGAGGGGATAGAAACAGCACAACTTGGTACCTGGACCAGACTCCCCACTTTTTGTATCTGCAATTATTTGGAAGGTATTCCAGGAGAGAGAACACATAGGTGCGTATCTTCAGGCAACCTATGTTTCTGCTCCAGGGTTTAGAACTTAATAATAAGAAAGCAAGTCATAGGTGCTGGAAAAACTTTTCCAGTGCTTGGCAGTGTATTATTAGCATCACAAGTAGAATTAGCGTGAATATGTATTTTTCCAAGTATAGTTTGTTACTTTCTAAAGTGGATCTATATACATACCTGTGCTTTTCCTCCGGTCCCACAGGCGATTTGAGAATAGTTCACTGAAAATGCCATCTGTTCTATGCAGTGGGAAGTGAAAAGAAACTGAGTTTTCAGCATCACTACAAAATTTGCATTTGAATAATTGGTGTCAGATACATTGGTATCCATTTCTTTTAAGTGTGAAGCTTGTGACTTCACTCAATGTTTGGAAGCAAGATGTTAATATCATAATTATCCTTTTTCCTTAATGAGATAATATTGAGCAGCAGCTTTAGGAAAAAAATGTACCAATAAGATGTCGAGAATAAAAGAAAGATAAGCTGTCTGACTTCCCTTTCTCAGTGGGGTCCTGGGTGGAGCAAAGGGGAATCAAGAGATGTCTGTTGCTTGAAAGCTCTGCCTACTCTTCCCAGATGTCATGATCCTTTTATATGAATCAGAAAGTACCAGGAGTCTGAGGAGACTCTACTTTTTTGATAAGGTAGCTGCTTTTGGAATATAGCCATCAGCAAATTACTACAGAATTTCTGTAGAATTTCAGATTCTCTTCTATCCCTCCACATACTTCCACACACAAGCTTGGGTGGGGGAGGGGTCCCCAACACCACTCTTGTTTCTGAAACCTCTTGCAAGTTCAGGACACTCAAGACCTCTATTGAGAGCCTTGAGGGATCCTAATGGTTCAGGTTCAATAATTCATTTGAAGAACTTGAAGAAACGTGGTTATGGTTACCTTTTATTACACAAAAGGACACAGATTCAAATCAGCAGAGGGAAGAGGAATGGAAAGTGGGTTCCTGTGGAGAAGGTATAGCACATAGCCATCTTCTAGTGGTGGTATGTGTACAGTCTCTTTCTCTCACTATGACAAGTGGTTATACACTTGGGGTCTTGGCCATCCCCACAAGCACACCAGACCTTCAGTGTAGACAGGGTTGATGACTGCTTAGGCTGATCTTAGTTTCTAGCCTGTCTAGCAGTTGAGTTGATATTGTACATACCAAGGGTCACACAAGCGGTTTTCATTATTTGTCATGGCCAAGCCCTCAGGTAAATGAAGATACTCCTGTAAGACAGGCTATTCTAAGGGCTTACTGACTACCTCCTAGGAGCTGAGAGTTTAGGAGCACTGAGCCAGCCACCAAGACCAGGCATGGTGGTACATGCCTGTAATCCCACACAGGGGAGGTTAAAACAGGAGGATCACTAACAGTCCGAGCTGTATAGCGAGACCCTATACCAAATACATTTCAGAAAAGTAACTAAGCTTTTACTTAAAATATGTAACAGGAATACATATTTTAAGTGTATGTAGAGTAAGTGATAATATCTAATATTTAAATTACATTCTAGAAATGAAACAAGAATGGCAGGGAGACATATGCTGCAATATCTTTGAAGTATATTTATGGATAGCACATCTATAATCCTGTGGAGATAGAAAGTCAAGTCAAGCTGTCTGCATTTCTGGCACATAGTAGGCATCAGGACTTTACCAAGCAATGACTATGTGAATGTGTGCTTGAGTTACTGTTGAAAGCTAAGCACACTGGGCTTTCTAATTATGTGTAGCTTAGCCAAGTCAAAGAAGATAAACTATTCATAGCAGAGCATGGCCATCTTCTTTTCCTTTTACTGAAAATAAGCAGAAAGGGCAGTGTTCGAGGGGAAGCTATTCTCTTGATAAAGCTCCAAGTATTTGAACTTTTATCAGGCTGACCTTCCCAATGAGATTTTAGACCCAAAGAGTTTCAATAAAGAATTTGGTGTAAGCACTCACAAGTTTGGGTGCTTATCCAAACCGAAATTAATCTCTGAACCTTTTAAGGTTTCCTGACTTCTAAAGAAAGCTGAGAAAGCCAGAGAGGGCAGAGAAATCTCAGAGAAAAATCAAGGAGAGCGATCATAGGAAAAGCTGGGAGGCCAGAGAGATCACAAGGGCGAGGGGGGCAGAGGAGGGCAAAGAAAGGGTTATGGAAACAGAGGAGAAGGATAACAGAGGAGCAGAGGGGGCTTGGAGAAAGTCAAGGAGGCCAGAGCAATCACAGAAAAGATGCTGAGGGCAAGCAGAGCGCAAGGAAAACAGAGCTGAGTGGAGAGATTAGGGAGGAGCTGGGGTTGGAACTGTGGACAGAGCAATCAGCACAGAGGCAGAAGGGCAAGAGGTACACGCTCAGGAGGACCTGGTGGCTTAAAAGGAAGGTTTGTGAGAAGTTTCATCTTGTTTGTGATAGTTTGAAGCCTGGAAAAAATTTTCCTTTTCTTTCTCCTCTTCTCTGCTGTTTCATCTCCTCTAGAGGAAGAGATGTAGGTAGCAGAGGAGAGAGGGCTGACTGGAATATCTTCCCGCTCTTTCGCAGTTTCATTACCAATGTCATGCTAAATGAAATGCAAAATGTAAAGATGAAACTGACTGGAAGTAGGAGATGAGCTATCCTTCTTCTGTGTGAAAATTCCTTGTCTCATCTGCCTCAGATTCAATGTTAAGAAACTACTATTTTTTTTTTTTTTTGTGAGAAGGAAAACCTATGGTTTTTTTTAAAAAATGAACATGTTGTCAGCAATAACACAATGAAACCAGTGCTTATCATACAGGTTTTTATTTACTGTAGGACTCGCCTTATTACATGTTAGGAATAGCTTGTGTAAGTTATATCAGTAGAACACAGTGTGCTGCGGTTCATGTATGCATGTCATAAGACTGAGATTCACTGAGTGTTAGCTGGTGACTTTAGAGTTCACTCCTTTCCAGTGAAATCTTATTTTCTTTAGATTGAAGGAAGAGACAGAAAAAATTGGCATACTATCTCGAGGCTATGAACCTATAACATTAAAGTTTATCTGTACTAAACACAATTTTTATCTGTACCTTGACATTTTCTTGGATCCAGAATCATAATTTATCTATAAAGTGTGTTGAAATTAAAAACAGAAAGGCACTTATTTCAATCTGATCCCTGAAATAATTCATTGGCCTAGTTTCAGAGTACTCTGTGGTATGTCCACCTAGTTCAATTACAATGTGTTGGTAAGAGCCAACTATCTTTATTTGCCCTGGATAGCTTTCACACCAAAGGGTTAGGATAGCTATGTTTATATTCAAATTATAATATAGAATGTTTTCCATTATAAGACTTTGTTTTGGTCCCATCTTGCATTACTACTGAAGAAATAACGGAAAGATTACAGTTCTTCCTTGCTGTTCCTAACTTCTTATAACATGCTATGCTCAAACTTTGTAACTAATTTTTATTTAAGATCTTGGGCCTGAGTTAGTATGAAGAAAACTTTTTAGATGACAGCAAGATTACAAGAGCTCCTTATGCTAAAATGTTTTCTACTCATCAAAATAGAGACTTTTGATTCATCCCAAGAATCTTACTTAATGACATCCTTGCATATTTATTTTTGCTCAAAAGTAATTTTGATAATGTGTTACGTAGCCATATGCTGACATCTACTGAGGTGAGGTGTACACAATATTAGCAGATGGTCACTTTTTCTAAGTATCTTTCTGCCACTTAAATTAAGTATATAGAAAAGTTGACTTTTATTTATACTGACTTATGAGCATATATTTCTTTAAGTTTGAAGTTCTATCTTAAGGTCAAAAAATTCAATTTCTCCTTATCTATTTCTTCATAACTCTTGCAGCAGTGTTGATAACCTAGTAATTGTGGTTTCTTGGGTGCTAGACCTCTGTTCAGCCTCCCAGCACTTGAGTGGGGTTCCTAACTTGTCTACTAGATGCTTTGTGTTAACCAGCTTGACTCACTTTAGTCACTGATTTCATCATTCTGGGTTTTCCTCTTGTATTCCGAAGAGCTAAACCTACTCACCATTTGGTCTTTTGACTTTCTCATGCCTGATTTCTTGCTCTGTCACTGAGAAAATAACACCTATGTGACCTCATGGACTGGCTGAGGATCAAGTGAAATACTGTTCACACTTGGAGAACAGGTGCGGAACACTTTACAAATATATGCATTTTTTAAGAGAGCTAATTAGTTCACAAGTAGAGAACATAGACAATTATGGAACATTATATGAATATATTATGCATCTTTTTATACATAGAAATGTAGTAGTTATATAACATTTAGCAATAATTAGAGGGCCAGCCAGATAGCTCAGTGGACTAAAGCTCCTGCTTAGGCAGAGATCAGTGGCTGGGGTTCAATCTCCTGTGTGCAGTGCTGACCCCGGCCCAGGGGTGACCTGAGACAGAGATTGAGACTGGGTGTGATGGTATGCACCTATAATCCCAGTGCTTGGGAGGCTGAAAACAAGAGAATCGCTGAGTGCAGACTGCATAGTGAGACCCTGTAGGCTCTATACAAAAAAAAAAAAAAAAAAAAAAACAATTAGAAATATTTTTCACAGACCAGAAATCACTTCTACCATTGGCCCTTCATACTTTCAGTATAGCACTTGATGATTCAACCAACTGTGGAAAGAAAATGTTAGCAATAGTTGCACCTAGACAGAACATTTTGCTACTATTTTCCAAACAATGTATCAGCTATTTACATTTATTACATATTAGGTATTATTACACATTAGTAATCCAGAGATGTTTTGAGCTGTAAAAGGAGATGTACATCAATTTTATGTAAATCCTTTAAAATTTTAGAAAAAGAACTGAGTAACCTTGGGTCTTGTTATGTTTAGATGTCATAGAATCAGTGTTCTATGAATAATAAGGAATGATGTAATCATAAAAAACAGGTAATGGAAAAACAATTTTGTTTCATTGTTCAGTTGATCACAGATGTGCAATTAGATGCAAGTACTTAGAGGCACATAATATGCAATCATATGCCCACTCAGCCTTACAGGCTCAGTAAATATTATTAGGCAGGAGCATAGAATCTAGAACAAGACTGTCTACCTCCAATCTGGCTCTTTCACTTAATAGCTGAGGGAATACCTTGCCCTGCTTGTCCCTTATCTATAAAATGGTGATGATGGAAATGAAAGTGTTTCTTTTTTTTGGCTACTGTGACAATTGAATATATTACTCTGTATAAAGAACTAGAAAGGAGCTGGCCACATATGCATTATATAGTTGTTTGATGGAATTATTCTATTATGGAAAATATCTTGATAAAAGATGAGTAGCATTACCAAAAATGCTTGTCATTATTCTTTAAGACATTTCACTTTTAAGGCTCTTTTTAAATTGTAAGTGGTAGGTGCTGTCTCTTCCTTCCCTCTCTGACTTTTTCAGGTGAGAGTATTGGATCTGGCTTAATGAAGAAGGTGAGGAACACTAAGTAGTAGACTGAGTTAATAGCTTGAGTGTTATATAAAATGGAAATGAACCACATAGCCTGCTACAGCCAGGTGACCCAAGGTGCAGCTCTGTTGGATACGTTCTGGGTCCTTACTGGACCTATGCCATAGGTCAACTGTAAGCACCAGACCTCCCGGGCATTGCTGTGGCTCTCACTGCCTGAACTGCTGTGGTGTGAGACAGATCCTGAACAGTGTTGAGCACTGTGAGTGGCAGTGGGGACCTGATGGGCTGAGTGAGTGTTGGTTTCTGTCCATTTTGGTCAGCTCCGCAAGGCTTCTGATTTGTCTCAACTATCTAACTCGACTTTAATGACTTGGAAGTAACAGCAGATTTCCATTCCATGTTGCAAATATTTTAGCACTTAAGCCTTGTCATTCACACAGTTGTTACATCGATAACAAAACAAACTGGAGCCCTACTGAAGCAGAGTCTGTTCCTGGGGAAATAGACGGTGCGCTTCCACCCCCCCACATCTGCCATACTGGAGTTGTTAATTGGAGATGGAAATGTTTCCAAGTTTTCCTCTCCCCTTGGTATTGATCTTTTGGGTGAACAGAAAGCCTCAACTCCTTAAGCTTTATCACTATGCTTTTTCTACCTTATCAATTCAAATGGATTTAGTATGTATTATCAGTATTTGGATCTTGATTTTCTTTCTACTTCTTTTCCCTTTAAAGCAATCTGTCTAGCTGAAAACCTCTTGTTAGAAGAGATTACATGATTGTTTTTTTTTTTTTTTTTTTTATAATGTTTGAAGAAGAAGTAGCTGTACACTTGAGGATTTAAAATGATGTCTCAACAGGAAACGACTTCTCTGTTGAAAACCTGATTTCTTACAGAGCAGCTTTTTCTTTCTTTACATAAAAAATTTCAGATTTGATCACTCTGCTGCCCAGACATTTCATTTTATTTAAATGCAGCAACACAAACATCACTAATCTGGTTTCTCCAAATTCATTTGTGCATTCCTTGTCAATAATAGTTTTATCAGCCATCAAAATCTAATTGAAGTGTCAGTGCAGCATGTAGTCATCCAATAATTATAAAACAAACTGACTAAAAATTCAGATGCATTTGAACAAAAGCTATCAAAGTAACATAAACAGGAGGAGAGGTAATTAAAGAGCTTTCTCTTTCCTGTTTTCAACATTACAGTTTTACTTAAGTGCAGCTCTAACAGGAGACCAGAGGTGGATTGATTAGCCAAATTTGTTGGCTAATACTGTTCTGAAATGTGTCCCATTATGAATGTGGTAAAGAAAATTAAATAGCACCACAATCATGGCACCTCAAAAGCATGCTTTACTTTCTCCACTGTGAATTTCTGTGACAATATGCACACCAGACAAGAAGCAAGGGATGAGAGAAAGCACTGCCCTTTATCTTGAGCCATCAGATCTTAATGACTTCGACAAATAGGAGTCCGGCACCTGACTACAAAGCTGTGACATCACAAGGTTGCCCAGCATAGCCTCCACTTGTGTTTTTCACCTGCTGCAGAAAAAGACTGCCTGTCAGAGGCAGTAATGCATGAATGTAAGTTTAGCAGAGAGACTGTGAAACTTTTGAAAGAGCTAACAAAGCCCTAAGAATAAGCCCTGGTCATGAATGTATATATAGTCACGGTATTGGTTGGCATGGCAACTACTTCTGAGAACTCCGGTGCTGCTTAAGTAAACAGCTGAAGTGCAGAGCATGCCTCGGCTAAGCTGGGTCCATCTGTGGTATCAGCATGTGAGCAGCACAATAGGAACATTTTCTCCAGCAAATCAATGATATTTCAGTGTCTCTTCTCAATAACTCTATTGTTCTCAGCACTTCATAGCAAACCTGGTTCTGTTTGGCTGTTTTTTAAACAATCTCAACATGGGTAAATCTGACTAAGTTGGCTTTGAAATCATAAAAGGGATCTAAGCTCAACTAGATCTTTAAGCTATTATTTCTGAAACACTTTGAAGGAAAATGAATGACTAATTTAACAGCACCTTGTCAGGAGGATGTGACAGAAAAAATAACTGCTGAAGTTTTCATTTCAAATTTCATCAAACATTGTTTAATTCCTATTACTTTGTTTAGTGAGATTTTGTATCATTTCTAATGCTGTTTTTTTCTATCACTATTTTGTATTCTTTTAAAAAATAAAGAAAATAAAACAAATTTCAACCTAGTAAAACTTATCACAAGATTTGGAATGGGACAAATTAAGCCAGGTTTTCTATATGTGCTGTGAAAAGTGCTATACATTGGGCATTTCTACTGATGTATTGGACGTACTAGTGATCCTTCTGTAATGATATTCTCATATCTAAACAGAGAATAGTGAGAAATACCTCCTGAGTCTTTGAGAGCTGAATGAAAAAAAGAATTTTAATGCTGTGTACACTACTCAAGAATGGCAGCACTAATAGACTCTGTTGGGTTCTATCTTTGTTACTTTTTTGGTTGCTGAGATAAAATACCCAACACTGAAAGTGAAGGAAGAAAATGCTTAATTATCTCACAGTTTGTAGAGGCTCTAAGGCAGGGTAGCATGGCAGAGGGACACTGCCAAGCAGGCAGGGAGGCAGGCAGGGAGGCAGGCAGGCAGGGAGGGAGGGAGGCAGGCAGGCAGAAGACAACAAAAGCCAGTGAGGATCAAGGCAAGCCTCTTTCTGTCCTTTAAAGTATATCCAGGCTAGGAGGATCAGGGTGTCAAACCATCAGTAAACTGATTTAGTAATCACCCATTCTTTTTTTTTTATGTATTTAGGACAGGGTCTACAAGGTCTCATTACATAGATTAGACTTGTAGTGATTCTCCTGTTTTCAGCCTCCAAAGTGCTGGGATTACAGGCACAGGCCACCATGTCCTGACTCTGTTGCAGGCTCAGTGTGCTCTAGGGGTGGGACTGGTGTGGCTGGGGATCAAACCCAGGTCCCTGTGCTTGCCAAAGCAGGTGCTTAGATGACTGAGCTATCTTAGCAACCCAGTCCTGACACACTTAATGCTAGCATTGTACCTTCTAGATTTAACCAACTCTGAAAAAGCCACACCTAAGGCAACATGAAGATTTATGCAAAGGGATTTAGTGTTTCTAAGACCTGCCAAAGTCCTAACAGCTTCCGTACTGCTAAAATGTTTAAATTCCAAGTCTCCTCTGAGATTTAAGTTAGACTCTTAGCTGGTAGTCATATCAATAAAAGAAAAAGTTAAACAGTTCTGTTCCAAAAGTTGCAAAGAAGGAGAACAGTAACAAAGTAACACCAAAATCCAGAAGGGTGAACATTAAATCTCACAATTCTACTTCCAGCGTCCCTTGCAACCTAGAGCGAACTGTGACTTCCAAAGGGCTTGGGTGGCTCCACCCCATTGCATTTATCTTGGATGTAGCTCACATAGATCATTTCTTATGCTGGCTTTGCTCACTCTCTGCAGCTTTCTTTAGACTATCCATGTTCCCAGCTTCTCCAACCTTCTGGAATCCCCGCTGCACCTTTGGATTTGTATTCACAGCTTCACACACTGCCTCCTTAGGGGCACTGCCTGGCTTCTCAGTCCTTCTTCTGCAATCCAGATGAAAGCCCCCTTGATTTCACAACAGCTGTATTCTGAATGAGTCTAAAACCAGCACCATGCGGCCAACACCACGGTCTACTGCCAGTGCAGAAGTAGAAAGGCTTCCTTCTCTGTTGGATATAGATGTCCAGTGCCTGTGAACCAAACCTTGAGAAGGAGCCTCTCTGGGCCAGCATCATTCTGGAACATATTGCTCTGAGGCTCTCTCCTCAAAACAAAATCTTTCAGCATTGCAGTTGTGAGGTTACAGAGGCTTGAGTCCTATTGGTTCTTGTGTCTTAGCACACTTAATCCTGTTGTTGAACATCCTAGATCCAGCTGCCTCTGAAAAAATCCTACCTGTGACTATTTGAGGCTTTGCAGAGAATATTTAAACACAAGGTGTAACAGGATCCTAGTCAATAACTATGTTAGGACTAGATGTGTTCAAGATCCACCTTTTTCAATAAGATTTAGTATTAACACCTATCTTGTTGAAGACACATGTAGTTGTCTGATTGCTCTTATCATTGACTGATTTGTGGTTGATGTTTGACCTAATTCTGGCCTCTAAGATAGAAGGGGATGTCCTTGTAAGTAAGTTAGTGGGAAAGATCATAGGTAGTTGCAGCAGACCAGTGAAAGGCATTTTAAGGTAGCAGAGTGTGCAACAGACAATGTGGGCTGTTAAACAGTTGTAAGTGAACATTTAACATCTAAGAATTATGAATAATGATTGAAAGTTTTTGTTTTATATTCTGCGATGCTTTTTATTAGTGTGTCATGCAGGTGGCTACATTCAAAAATATTAAACATTTAGAAAGTATACATTGTAATGATTTTAAAATATGCAAAGATGAATAATTTACCCGTATCTTATTAGGCAGAGAACAAATACAAAGGAAGAGCTTTGTCTTTTAGAAACTTTTGGGCTGGTTTTGGAAAGCTCCTTCAGATATATGTGAGAACCTAAGGAAGAGGGGTAACTGGTAGGGCTCTTTCTTCCTCAGGAACCTGCTTTAGACCTCCTATTTTTGACAAGAGAAGAAACTTTAATGAGAATCAGTGCTGAGACCAATTTGAGTCTCTTTCATTCACATCAAAAGAACTGTGCTCATGAGAAACATGAACTGAGAAATGAGAACTTCAGAATGTCTGGAAGAGCTTTCTGAATGTTTTATATTCAGGCTCCCATGCCTTGATTCCTCTTATAAATCCAAAAATAGTCCTGAGTCCACAATGATTTATTGTTACATTATTTTTACTCCTCATAATTAAAGTTTTGTGTTTCCATGGATTTGGAATGTTTTTATGAAACATATCTTTTTCTGATTATTATAAGTCCAGGTGCTTTTTCCTCTGCAAAATTCAGGACTTTGCAACAAAGAAGGATATGAGTTAACAGCAAACGAAACCCTGCATCTGTCTGGGAGCTGCCAGTTGCTCTCTTTGGGAGTTTCACTGAATAATCTGCCACTAATGTGATGCATGATATTGTCTTGGCAGTTTATTATTTTGAGGCAATAGAACATAACACATTGGAAGGAGCTATCTTGATCTATTATATCAAGAATCCACAATTTATAGCTCTGTCTACTTGGTAGTAAAAAGATACTCCATGCAAGCTGCAAAGCAGGCATTTATCTGTAGTTCTGCAATGATAAGAGTGTGGCCCTTTAAAAATATGTTGAGATCATTTCAGTTGAGTGGTATCTATGCTTAGGCTGAGAATTTCATTTGTTTAGAACTTTCTATTTTCTATACATATGAAATATGTGTTTATGCTGTATGAATTTCTAGAGTTAATCTCTACAATCACCCTGTAAGGTAAACTGTGTCCATTTCTGAATCTCAGACAAAAGATCTGAAGTAAAGAGCAAGTTAGACAATTTGTCTGCAATCACACAACAGAGGAGTGGCAGGACAACCCAACCCCAGATTTTTCAGTAACTGCGTTGTGTTTTTGTTGTTGTGTTCACAGCTTCCTTTCTGGGTCTCTGCGGTTCGGCACAAGGCTAACACCATTTATTTGTACACTTGTGGCATGTTATTTGGGATGTGCGCCTGTGTCTGCACCTAGTTGTCACTAGATGGCCGGAGTTCAGGGAGTGCTCCATCTTGAGTGGGAGTTAACCCGTGCCCTTAGCCTTCCCCTCGGGGGGCTCAAGCCTGCCAGGGCCACTCCAGTACTAGACTGCAGATGACCAGTGCAGCCCTTCTGGCCTCATGCTTCAGCGGAAGCCCTGGGAATGACTGAAATTAGCCATTCCCTGGGAGGCCCAGGAGCCCGGGTGATCCCACCTCAGTTGTCCTTCGGAAACACCTGGTGCATCTCTGTCTTGCTGTTTCTTTCTGTGCCAGTGCTCCATGTGGCCCTGGTTGGTAGCCTTCTTGCTTTTTTCAGCTTTAAGTAATAAGAGTTCTGCTTTTTATCTATCTGGATTTTGTTGTGTCTCACCTTCAAAAGAATCCTTGAATCTTATGCAGCACCACTTCAGAGTTTAAATTTGTCTCCAACCCTTTTGTTGAATTATAATATAACAGGAAAACTTTAGATAGTCAGGGAGGTGACCAGCCTTTTACATTAGGAGCTGTGTGCCCTTAAACAGGTTTATTTCACCTCTCAGTCTCAGCTTCCTTACCTGTGAAATGAGCAGTAACCCTAAACGCAATGGTTCCTGTACTGGATTGGAATTAGATCGTTCTGTAGTATAAATCGTTGGTGTCGAAGCATAGGAACACCCGAGGGTGGATTAAAAGAAGCAGAGCCAGCATTCTACAAAACTGAATCTTTTAGTATGCCTCATTCACATGTTAAGTCATGAGAACATGATAAAAGATATTATGAAGAAATCTTTTTTGTAAATATAATTTTAAAAATACCCAACTAGACTTAAGTTATTAAAAAAATAAAGGCCAATACCTAGTGGACTGCTTGGTATCCTGTTATTGATGATAGCATCAGAAACCTGTTTGTTAGAGAATTCTGAAAAACTCCTTACCTGAATTCAACCTATAGGTCAGATAGGTTTTCAGTGTTCCTTTGAGATAATGATTTTCTCTGTCTCTGTCACTGTCTCTCTCTCTGTCTCCATCTCCATCTCTATCTCTATTTCCATCTCTGTCTCTGTATCTGTCTCTGTCTCCATCTCCACCTCTGTCTCTATCCCTCTCTCTGTCTCTGTCCTTGTCTCTGTCTCTGTCTTTGTCCCTGTCCCTGTCTTTGTCCCTGTCTCTGTCCATGTCCCTGTCTCTGTCCATGTCTCTGTCCTGTCTGTCTCTCTCTGTCCCTGTCTCTGTCTCCATTTCTATCTCTATCTCTGTCACTGTCTCCATCTCTGTCTCTGTCCCTATCTCTGTCCATGTCTCTGTCATTGTCCCTGTCCCTGTCTCCATCCTCTCTGTCTCTGTCTCTTTCTCTGTCCTTGTTTCTGCCTCTCTCTCCCCTCGCTGTCTCTCTGTCCTTCTGTCCCTCTCCATCGGGAACTTTCAGAAGCTGCTGAAGCTGCAGATCTTGGTGTCATCGACCTGCCTTCCTCTTTGTTTGTCAGTTGATGAATCTGTAGAGAAAGGTGTCCGCAGCCCTGATGGAGAGCCAGCAAATACTGCGCCTGTGGACAGCAGCCCTGGGATGCCTGATTTTCTGAAAGATAGGTTCTTGATCATGCAGGCAAGGGCTTCATGATTTATGCTCTGTGCCTAAGATCAGATACAGTTAGGCTACATCCTAAAGCATGCATAGGAGGAAAAGTTATTATTGCAGTTTGCTTGTCAGTGATAAATTCTACTGAAAAAGAAAAGAAAAGAGACACATGCTATTAGATAGCTTGTATTTGAAATGGCTTCCAAATTTTAGCAGCAAAAGAATAATGATATTAATAAAAGAGAGTCTTAAAACACTTGGATAGATCTCACTCTTCTTATCAGCCTTTCTCTTTTTTCAAAATTGAGGTAAAGGTTTATTGTTACATTTATATTTAGAACCAGAATGGATGAAAAACAACACTGCTAAAATTTAAGAGATATATGAAACTTCACAACATCTTTCACCACTCTTTTCCTAGAGACAAATAATTGTGCTTTAATAATCCAAATAAGATATGGGCATAAAGAGTCTCTTAGGACTTAAAAATAGAAATAAGAGTCTAGACTATAATTTTCAATCACTCTGGAGCTTCTAGAGGGTTTTGTAAGATTTGTAATTATGTATTGTTCTCATTGTAGATTTTAGAAAATATAGTTTCCTCCATTTCCACACCTGTTTACCAATTCTCCTAGCGTATAAGGTTGAGTACAAGTAGATATCATTACCTTCAGTGGAAATTCATGCAGCAAAGCAGGCCTTGGTGGTCTGCACAGACATCCTCAGAGCCTTTCCCTTGGTTTTGGGCCCCACTAGTTTTAGGAAACTTCTTCTTTCTGGCCACAAGTGCTTGGTAATTTCTTTCAAGGATTTTCAAGGTACTTTTCCTGTCATGCCTGGATCCTTGTGGAGAACTGGGCTCCTCAGCATCTCACCTTTCTTTGCCTGAGAGTCCCTTGGCAATAGATGACTGGTGAAGAAATTTGGACAGTCAGGATAATCTCTGAGGCATTAACTTACTTCCCAGATTTCCCTGTGAAGGTTAGGCATACATAGCGATATTCTATGAGGCTCAGAACTACTTCCCAGGCATGGCCTCTTTCCCTTTCATGTCCTGCTTTCCCCATGTCCATGGCAACTTATTTGGAGAGCACTTGCCAGTGCAAGTCCTATCTAACGATCTGTTTCTGGGAACCTTGCTCTAAAACACAAGTTTTCAAGCAGCCCCTTTCTTTCAATTCTAATGGCAATTTCTAGTTAGGTGCAACTAGTAATAGGCTTTCTTCTATTACTTGTTTTCTTTTGACACTCATGCAACTGTAGTCGTTCTGATGGCTTTTGGAATCCTCATCTAATATTTAGCACCTCTATTTTGTTGCTTTATTCTTCTTCTAAATGACATTTAGGGGTTTTTACATTAAGTGAGTTGGGAGAATAATACCCAAAACCTCTGGACAAATGAGTATAGGAGCTTAAATAAATAAGATAAGTAAAATAAAGGAAGGAGCATAGGAAAAATACAACAATTGTAGCTGAGAAAAGCAACCAAAATCAAGAATAGTATTTAGTTTGTACAACTGAACAGATAGGAAAATGATGAAAATGCAATTTTCTAGCTAATTTTCAGTGTGTAGTACTATGCAGTTGTTTTAGGTTTCTTTTGTTGTGTAACAAATTGCCCTCAATTCTAGCAGCTTAAAACAATAACATTCAGTATGTCTCTGTTTCTGAGAGTAGGAAGTGGGAAGCCCCTTAGCTGAGCACTCGGGTGAGGTAGCCATTCAGCTGATGGCAACCTCTATGTGTGACCTCAAGGCACGACTGGGGCTGGAGATCCGTCTCTGCACTCATTCACATGGTGGTTGGCAGGCCTCAGGCTGGCTGGCTGTCATCCAGAGGTCTCCTTTTGTACCACATGGGTCTCTCTGCAGGTTGTCTGAAAGTCATCAGGACACAGCAACTGGCTTTTCTATAGTGAGTGCACTGAAGGACGGAAAGCCAAGACAGAAACTGTGCTCTCTCATGATCTATTCTGAAACATGACAGGTGCTCACCACTGCTAGGTGTTCTGGATCTTAAAAACCAGCTATAGTATGATGCAAGAAAGGACCATACCCGGCACAAAGCCAGGAGGTGGAGATTATGGGGACCATCTGTAAGGGTGGTGATCACAGAAGCTTATAGCATGTACCAGTTTCAACCTTAACCAGATCAGAATGAAAAAGGTAGTTCAAAGTAGCATCACGTACTCTTTCCTGGTGAGCTTCACACCCTTGATTAAAAGGATTCTGAATAAATATCTGTGGATAGCCAAGTCTAGTCTTCTAGTATATTTTCCCAATACAAAAAGTAGGCTATTACACACATGCAGATGAAGTTCCTGTACTGGACACTGGAGTGGATGCAAGTTCATGTATATTTAAGTTTAACTTCTTTCAGGAAGGTGCCATAGGATGGTCATCTCTGTTTTTAGTGCACTCTAACACAAGTACTTAGATTTCTTCTCACTGTATCTTCCTTTTTTTTTTTTTTTTTTGTGGAACTGGGGATTGAACCCTTGCACTTGCCAGGAAAGCACTTATTCTACTGAGCCATCTCCCAGCCCCTGTATCTTCCTTTTGTCTAGATCCTCATTGTCCTGTATCTCACTTGCATCATATCATTAATGCCTAATGAATCCTTAAGAATAGGCTGAAGTCCACTTTCCTTGACTTTTCAGAAGCAGAATTCATCTACTAAGCTCTATTCCATTGCTTCTATCATGAGCTCTTAAATTCAGCCTGGGAATGTGCTCAGTGTTTCTCCAATATCCTTGCTGAAGTTGAAGTCTTGGCTTGTTCTTGTTGCTTTTTACCCTACTACGATTTTTCTGTCTTGTTATTTGTCATCTCCAACTTATGGAGTCAATTTTCCTAGGATTTGTTTTCAACCTTTAACATTTCAGCCTTAGTTTGAGTCTTGAGTATTTTTCAGGCAGACTGACAATCAACTTGTTAATTACTGTGTTCTTTTCCGCTCCAATCTATCCTCCAGATATTGTCACACTCTTGCTTTTACAATGTGTTATATTTACTGTATCATTATATTAAAATAAGTGAATATTTTGAGGGTTTGGTACATGGTAAGTTCTCAGAAATTGTTAGCTACATGAATAAAGGGTCCAAGTGGAGTCCCACTCTTCGTTTTCCTGAGGACTTCCTGTAGTTCTGCCTCTCATTTGATCTTTTCCTCCTTTGAAGTCTGTGACATGTATTGTCTGTAGCACTCATTTTGATGTTCTACACTGCACTTCCTTCTATTGTTATCTAACTCACATTTATTCATTCTGTACCTTTCTCAAGTGCTTGCTATGTCCCTCATGCCTTGCTGCATCTTAGGTCAGAAAGGGCAAAACTGCTAGAGACTGATTGCCCAAACTACAACCCCTAATCAATTTACTTATCACAAAGTGCCAACACTGAAATTAAACTTGGATAGTGAGATTTTTATTTAGAAAGCACAGTCTTTTGTCTTAAAAGAAAAATACAATAACAGAACTTTCAATGATACCAACAGGCCCCCTAGTACATGTGCCATATAATTGTCACCATTGTCTTAGGGGATGCAATAGTAACAAAACCATACAAAATTTTGCTTTCATGTCCTTTGCAGTTAATGAATACACCAACACAGTGTGGCCACAGGTTGACAAAAGAGCTATGAAGGAGTAGGAAGAATGGAGCCTGACAGCCATCCCCAGACTCCCAACTTGAGGGAGGATCCTTGAGAGACCTTTGTGTTGAGATCTGAACTATGAGCAGAAACCACTCAGTATAAGGCTGGAGAGATGGAGTCAAGGCAAAAGAATATGTTCTGAGCAAACCAGTAGCATGAAAGGTGATCCTGTAGTAGGATAAACATGAAAAAGAAGGTCAAGGTGACTAGATTCAGGAACAGGAAGAGGGTACTAATTGAAAAATTGGCAAAATCTGAATAATGGATGGGATTTAGTTACTAGTAATGCACCAATATTGGTTTCTTAGTTTTGAGAAATGTATTACAGTAATAGAAGATGATATCATTAAGGGAAAGCTAAAACTGAATGAAGATTATATGGGAATTATACTATTTCCGCAGTTTTTCTATAAATTTAAAATTATTCCAAGTTAAAAGTTAATTTTTTTAAATAAGAATAAAAGAAACCCAATACATAAAGGAAGAGTGGGACCAAATGGAGCTGAAGATTCAGACTTGTCCGAGACTTCCAGATGCTTTGAACATCGCCTTAATAATATTGATTTTTATCTTGGATTAAGTAAAAGGCTGTTAGAGCTTTAAATAGTGAATGACACAGCAGAGCTATGTTTGAAAATAATAATCCCAGACTTGGGGTGCCATGGAGAGTGGATTGCAGGAATGTGTGTATAGGTACAGAAGGCCAGATATACTTAAGGGCTTTAGCCTGCAAATGAATTAGGTATGGAATCACTTAACAAGATAGATGTCTTGGAACTGTGTTCATCTGTTGTTTAAACTGCAGTATCTGCTGTGGAATTCAGCACATGACATCTGTGTGATACACATTTCTTGTATAAATCAGCAGGTAAAGAGATGATTTAGTGAAAAAGGATAAGGCGGTCCCTGAAGTCAGCAGGCCCTGGACAGTATTTTGGTGGCCCTGTCTAAAACTTTAAGACCATGTCTGGAAACCTGAGACAGATTTGACAGAATATCTCATAGTTTTTCCTCTTATTTCCAGGAATTTTTATGCTAGAAATGAATTTTTTTTTTTTTTTTTTTTTTTTTTTTTTGCATATAGGTTCAGCTAGGAAAGCTGGGTACAAAAACAAAGAAGAGAACTTTTGAAAGAAAAGTTGGACTCATTCAACACCTGGACATAGAAGCAAGTTAGAGAGCTGTGAGTCTCTGCCTCAGAGCAAATTCATTCTGCATATCACTTGCATTTTGGCCTTTTGTCATTAGAAGTAATCCCAACTTTTGTAAAGGCATCTGCAGTTTTAAGTTCTTTACCTCCCATGGGCAAGTGGGTCAGCTTTCCCACTGGGAAGGGGAGAGCTGAGAATGAGGAAGAGGCACAGCGAGTCCTGTCTGCTTTCTTCTGCTGAGACCCAGCAGTACAGGCTGTGTCAGGCCTGTATCTTTTGCAAGCATTTCTCATTTGAGAAGACAATGCAGATTGTTTAGGAGTGATCTCTTGGGCTAATTAGTGTGCCCGTCAGTGGGAGACTGTTTGGTTGTTTCCAACTTAGAGAAAGAAGAAAACAGGGATGATGGACCATCACACATTTTTTTTTTTTTGTCTTTTTGAGACAGGGTCTTGCTATGCAGCTCAGGCTGGCCTTAAGCTCACTTTGTAGCTCAGGCTGGTCTTGAGCTCACAACAATCTTCCTGCCTCAGCCTCCCGAGTGCTGGGATTATAGGCATGCACCACCACGCCCGGCCATCACACATTTTTTCAGCCCAATGACCCTGAGGATCCTGGCTACTTTCTGAAAATCTCTGTTCTAGCATTCGAGCTCAATATTTAGACAGGACTGTCACGCCCATGTTTGCTTCCTAACACATGATCAATTTTAGCCAATGAAGTTTATATCATGGATCTCAGAGGTTAATCTTTTCCCTTTCTTGTCTCCTTTCCTTCCCAGACATGCATTCATTTGACTGGCAGCCTGGAAAATTGAAAAATGCCATAGGGGTTATTAAGGTGGAAATCGGTTCTGCTCTTTGAAGCTCTGCAAGCTAGTTATTGCTGCACCTATCATATCCAGGCGTCAGAACAGCACGCATTGTTCTTGGCTTGCCTGACACAGACCCATATCAGCTGTAACACCCAGATGGAATGAAAGGGTCTCAAGATGTCATTTCTCTACTCTGAAATATATCCCTTTAGTCGATTAAAACAGAGTCCCTGAAGTTATTAGAATGTATTCTGTGTCTTTGTGCACACACATTTGATTTACTTTTGTTCTTATTAAAATGGTAAGCCTAGAAAAAAGGAGAAAAGAGAATCTTCCATAATCCATATTTTAATAATTGCCTGAGTGCACACATACTCTACAGAGACTTCCCTGTTTCTGTAACTATTTACTTGGCACTCTTACGCAGTGTGTATTACTTCCTTGGCCTGGTAGACCATGACATAGCTTCTGGCCTATCGTGTAATCCTGTGCTTGGCTCCCCCTGAGCCATCGTAGTGTGTTAAGTCTGCCTGTAGGGTGGAGATATTATTTTAATGGATATTTTGCACAATAATGGCTTCATATTATATAAATTGTATTGAGGTTTTATGATGTTAATATATAAATATTAAGAAAACAATTGGGAAAAGTTAGTGTATAACAGAGGTAGCCTATTTTCTAATGCTAATAATTTCTTCATTATTTTTTCTCCATAAAATATTGAGAGGATTAAAAAACTTATAAACATATATTTAAAAAAAGAAATTATTCCACATCCTTCTTTAGTAACAGAAAATAAGACTACCCCTCAAATAGACAATTTCTATGCATCATTTAAACAGGGCAAGAAAAGGCAAGTACTCCAAAGCCAACATAATTCACGCCCACAGCAAACTTGAGAGCGATCCTTCAGGACGGGTATTTTGTTTGTCTCTATCTAGCTTTAGGGAAATAATCTCTGTGATTGTACTGCCCCAGGCACACGCTTTAATATTATCAGTGTAACGGTTCTTTCTGAGGAAGAAGAGGAGAATAGAAAATAATCTACAATGACACAAAACCCTGATCATAAAAGTGAATTCCAATTCATGTCCTGCTTCAAAAGTTCCATGCCTCTTGTTGGCCAGCTATATTGGTATATCAATCAGGAACCTGGCAGGAAGCAGAATTCTTTCTGTATGGTTCAAGTAAGACTTTAATAAAAGTGACCGTTACAAGTACTTACAAACACGGAAATACACAAAGAATGATGGGGGCCAGGGAGTTGGCTCAGTGGATTAAGTTCTTGCCTGGCAAGTGCAAGGTCCTGAGTTCAATCCCCTGTTCTGCCAAAAAAATAGTAATAAAACAAAGAATGATGGGCTGCCCCATCCAGGGATGGAAGGTAGGAAGCCATTACCACATCCCAGCCTGCTGGCCTGGAGCGTGGGGGAGGAACCAGGCCATGCAGGAGGGGCTGCAGCTGCCGGGCTGCCTAGATGTGGGGTGAAAACAGATAAGCCAGAGCAAGACGAGAGACGCTCGGCTCATTTTTCCTCTGTCAAACATCTGCTGGTGCCTGGCTTCTCCAACTCTCCTGCAAAAGCAGCCAGAATCTGCAGTTGTGCTCCGCAGGCGACACCTCCCGAGTATGAAATAGGGCAGGGGAAGGGAGGAGGATTTAAAAACAGGAAAATATCCAAAACAACTGATTTCTGGATAGTCCTTTGTGAGAAGTCAGGAGTTCCATATTTTATTTCAGAGGAGAGGAAGATTTCAAAATGACTGGTTTTTCTTGGCAGGTTTTTCTTCTTGCTTGGAAAAAATACAGAGAACTTTACTGAACCGTCTAATGTTCCTGTAGGAAATAGACTTGAGAGGACTGTATCATAGTGAACCCCAACTAAAAGTCCTAATATTGAACCTAACTAAAAGTTTTAAGATGGAAATATTTTGCTTATTTTACAGGAGTTTGAGGCTGAAAGTGTAAAGTGCCAATGTCCTGAGTCAGAATTAACATCAAGATGCCAAGCTTCTCCTGAATTTGGTCCAGGTCTTTTATATTACTTTACTCTGCTCTTTTATTTTTCTTTCAAAATAGGAATGTTAAAAAATTTTGCTATTAGATATGATGAAAGAAGAGTGGAACTGCAAGCATCCTGTAAAAATTGCATTTGCAGGAAGACTAGAGCCCCAGTCAGGTAAGTTCAGTGTCGAGAAACGAAGGAGGGGCTAAAGTGTCAAGTTCATTAGGAGGAAGTGTGCAGTGTTTTTTGTTCAGAGCCTTAATGTCCTCCAAAGGCTGGATTGCTTAAAAGCTTTGTGCCCAGCATGCGGTGCTATGAGGAAGTGGTGGAATCTTCCAGAGGTCAGTCAAGTGGAAGGCCAGTCACTGAAGGCCCACCCTAGCAGGGAATATTGGGACTATGGCTCTTCCTGTCTTTCTGTGCTTCCTGATTACCACGACATGAACAGATCTCTTCTACCCTATGCTCTACCAGAATATGCAGCCTCACAACAACCCCCAACACAATGCAGTCAAGAGATCAAGAGTGAAACTTTCTCAGACATCTTGTCACAGTGATCAAGAGCTAATTAGTGTGCACATTGAGATACAGGAGAAGATTTGGGATTATATATTAAATGATAGTAGTAAGATGTCAGAAGGATCCTTTGAGAAAATAGAAGTGAGGGTGATTTTTTTAATGAGGAACATGTATTCCTGAGTGTGGTTAGGAGACAGAGTATAACAGAAGGCTATGGGATTTTTCAGAATACTTCTCCTACACTTCTTGCATTACAATCCCCTGTTACTTATATAAAAGGCTCTATATGGTAGATGAACTAATGATCAACTTGTAACACCCAGCTGAACTGAATCAGCTCAGTTCTGGGTATGAAGGCCCTCACTTGAGGATTTTTACCAAAAGCATAAAAGGAGAACTGGAGTGGAAGAGGGGGCACTGTGGATTCTCCTGGAGAAGCGTGTCATGCTGGTTTTCCTGACATGAACTCAGCTTCCCTCATTGTTGGAGGAGCTTGGATCCCCACTGTCACCACAGAGGGCGGTTGTTCTTTTCAAGGGAGCTATGGACCTTATTTTGTGCAACACCTCCTGGCTGCAGCGCGGATCCTTCAGCCTGTGGCCTAGATGCTCCATATTGCTTGTGCTTCCACCACTGACCTTTCAGCATTTCTAGGTTTTTTTTTTTTGTGATGGAACTGGGGATTAAACACAGGCCCTTGTGCTCGCTTCGGCAGCACATATACTAAAATTGGAACGATACAGAGAAGATTAGCATGGCCCCTGCGCAAGGATGACACGCAAATTCGTGAAGCGTTCCATATTTTTTTGGACAGGATATTATGTCGGCTTTTAATGCTATGGTCATCCACTAGGTAAATAATTATTGAATTTTTGATATAATTCAGCTATAAAAAAACCTGTAAATATAATATCATGTATGCACCTTGTACAGTACCAAAACGTTATGAAAACAGTTTGCAGTGTATTAATTCATCGACTCCGTATGGTTAAGGTGTTTTGAAACTGTCTGATTGACATTTGTATTTTAATAAAATAAAAATAAATGGGAAACAAAACAAAACAAAACAAAAACAAAAACAAAAAAAAAACACAGGCCCTTGCTCTTGCCAGGGGGTAAACACTTATTCTACTGAGCCATCTTCTTGGCCCCAGCATTTCTAGTGTAGATACTTGATATCAACTTGCATCAGACATTGTCTGGGGCTCTGTTCTTCCAGTTGGACTCATAGCAGACATTGTCCTGGGCTTTAGGTCTTAGCTGGACTTGTGCAGGACATTGCTGTGAAATCCAGGCCCTCAGATGGATTCTTTGGGTCTCTAGTACATGGGCACTCCTTGCACTCTTTTGCATTTGATATTTTGGGTGAATGCCACAAAATAATCCTATAAATTTTGTATTCTATAATAATATTACCTTGCAAACCTTGACTACAACAGTAGGTTAATCTTGAACACTTCCTTACTAATGAGTCAGTCTCTGTCTACAGAATTCTACACTTCAGTGTTTTGACATGCTCAGGTAACTCCTGACCCCAAACACACACAAATACATGCACAGGAACACACACAGGGGCTGAAAACAGCAGACAAAGAGCAAACTTGGGCAATTGGACTAAAAGGAGATCTGTAACAGAATTATAAATATTTGGTCCAGCTCAATTTTTTTGGCCTTACTGAACATATGACCTCTGACTACCTATCTATCCTAACTTCTGTTTCTTTGCTTCAGTTGTACCTTTTGAATAATCTTTTGAAAGTGTATTTTCTAATTTTATGCTTTAATAAACAAGGTAGATTAAACACAAATTGACTTTTCAGATTCTTATAGTGCCTTGAGTTAAATGTTTCAAACATCAATTATGGTAAACATTGGAGATGTAAATGTAGTAAATTGGGAAGTTGAGTTGAAACTGTATTGAGGCTGATTGCTTTAAAAAGGAATCTCAAACACCGGTTTGTGTTCATTTTCATAAAATAATGGAAAGAAGGGGCAATCCTAAAGTCTTTAAGGTAAAACAATGCCTGATATTTTGGGGGGATTCGGATAAAGCTATCTGCAAGATGTTAAATACCAAAAGAATAATTTGCTCTGCTTTTATTGTTATCCTTTGAAGCATTCAAGCATTCTGCATTGTTTTGGCATCCATAGTTCAATGGTTCATTTCAACTTTTTCAGCTTGCTTTAGGACTCAAATTTTCAGGCACAAGAATGCCAGGATAACAGTGTTTGTGGTGTGGAGTGGAATGTTATTTACACTGAAGCTACAGTTGATCATTAGGAACTTCATTCTGAATAGTATGCATATTTCACATACCTACCCTATCATAACTTCATTCCTAGTTGGAAGCCAATAACCCAAGTCATTGCTCAAATAGACGGCATTTCAGATACCATTTCTATTATGTTTAAAACAATGACCAAGATTGCAGCTGACCTGTGAATCAGTAGGATTTGGCTCCAGATGCCCTTGCTGACTGAAGAAGAGGTGCAGCTGTCCTCGCTGGTAATCTTAGAAAAATTTTCTCTTTTAGTGCAATTCAGAATGGCAAATACACTATGAAATTTTTGATCACCCATATAAACAATCTGTATTGGTTGATTTTCCCCACCTATTACTTGGTAGTATTTCAGATAGGCCTAAAAATTGAGTTATTTTTCCCCTAATGCTCATGGATTTGAGTTGCTCTATTCCGTGAATAGGTGGTCCCTCTTCTCTACCAGCTACAGTTTTGACTGAGCTGGTCTAGATTGGAGCTACCGTTCAGTCCTGCAATTGAATAAAAATAAACAGTACATTCATATGTGAGGAGTGTGACTTCATATGCAACATGCTCTATACCCAGAGTTCATTGGTATTGACCTAATTAAAAAAATTTAAGTCCTTATATTAGGCATTTTTCGAGGAAATCCAGTAATTCCTTTTTCAAAATACCCATTATTTTTTCAAGGACATATAAGAGACAGAAAAAAATGTGAGTGTTGTATATTTTGGTAAAAATGCTAACACAGAGCAGTCTCTGTTAGTATTTTCCTGTACATCCTCATCAAATCAATTTAAAACAAACATAAAGTGAAAATTAAACGTGATCACTTTTTGTGAAGAAGAACATTCACAGCATCAATTAATCCATGTTATTCAATTTTCCTTCTTTGAGCTGGCTGGCTATTTTGTCTCCTTATTTGTTCCCTCAGTGTGTGGCAAAGAGGATTCTCCAATAATGGAGTGAGTCTAGCCGAAGCCACAGTATGGCCAGGTCATTGTACTGAAGGCAACACTTTTGGGGAGCCTGACACCAATTTGGGTACTATTAATTCATAAGCCAGTATAAGAAATCATTCAGCTACTTTTTAAGGTTTTAATTACATATATGCAGGAATGCATATCATTTCTCATGCCCAATTTTCTTTGACTTCTGCTATTACAGGAACACAGATGTTTATTATATCTCTTTAATATGTGACTAAGTAAAGATATAGGATTGAATTATTCCTTTTTTGAACTTTTGCCTAAAACATTAAACTATAATAATATCAACTCTGCAGAATCTGTTTAAAAATAGGAGTGACTGGGGTACAGTATTTCCTGGATGAATGCTAAAGCTTTATGATTGTAAAAAGCTGGGAGGCAGGAACAATAGAAAGATGCTAAATGCATCATGTCTAAAAAAGTGAGAAGACAAGCAAAGGCTGTTAAGACTTCCTGTCATATTCATTTCTTCCTTCTATCTCCACAGTGAGAAAAGACTAGAAACCTTTTGAGTCCTTTCAGAATTCTTGGCTGTAAATTTGTTTCCAGAGTATTGGAAATTTTTCTATATTGTAAATAGTACATATTCTTAATTTGGCCATATCCTGACATTAAATAAGATAACTGTGGTCCTTAAAGCCTCCTCCCTTCATGAAGGCTATTTTTAATTGCACCATTGCATACAACAATGACAAAGAACTGAAGATTCTCATCCTTTCAGTCACTGCATTTTCTTCTTCTGTTTACCACTAGAAATTTTGGCATTTTCCCCTCTATATTGATGTGGAATAGAAAAGCTTGATGTGACAGGAAATGGAAACTATTTGTATATTTCTTTCTTACAGCTTGAAGCATGCAGAAGACTGTTCATTTTCAAATAGTGGCTTTCAACCGAGGGAGATTTCACGGTGCGCCCCCCACTCCCAGCCATGGATATTTGGCAATGCTGGGGAATTCTTTTTATTGTCACAGCTTAGAGCTGGAGCAGCTACATGAGATCGAGTGAGCAGAGGCTGGGGAGGCTGCTGGTCATGTGTAATGATCAGGACAGCTCAAGTACAGAATTATCTGGCCCAGAATGCTAATAGTGCTGAGGTGGACAAACTTTGTTCTAGAAAAATCCTTCCAACACCTTTCCTGGCCCTCCCATCCATTCTGTCCATTCCCATTCATGCTCACCACTGCCAAACTTTTGCTGACTCTCCACTTCCTCCCAGTTATTCTGCTCATTCTGCTCCCTTTCACCGCTGGGAATAGCATAGTATTATGAAAGTCAAAAGACTCAAATAGTGGGTTTTGCCTCTTTTTATTGGAGGGTGTTCACAGAGGACCACCTGTGTGCCAGGTGCCCTGGATGGTGCTTTCCAAGGACTGTTTTGCTGAGTAAACATAGCAATGCTGCTAATAGTAAGAAGAGATGAAAGTCATAGAGTTTCAGTATACTATCTGGCAACATTAGTTTGCAATGAGAACTAGCAATTTTTCCTAGGAATGTTTATTTTGAAGCTCTCAGTAGCTTTTGCAAGATGACACCATCTCTGAATTCTGACATAGAGATGCTCCAACACACTTGGCAATGTCCTAGGTAGAGCTTGCTGACTTTCCCAAAAATATGGAAAGCCCTCCAGATGGACAGAATGGCTGGAGTCAAACTGACTCTGAGTTCTCAAAGCTAGAGACTATTTCATTGCTTATTATTCTCTTATTGTTGTGGCCAGAGTAGGGCTGATTATATTCACATATTCAATTTCTAACATAATTCAACATTAGGTTAGTTGCTGGGTTGGCTGAGGAAGCACTTACAGTCCTGGGGTCAGAGACGAGTCCACCTGCTCTGCTGTGTCACTAGCTTGCTTTGGTGGCTTTGCTCCTCCCCAGGGGATGCTGAAGCCCCCTTGTCTGTCTTTTAGCCCCAGACTCTTCCCCATTCATATTCACAGTCATACATCACGGCACAGTGGGGAGGCTGCAGACTCTTAGAACGAAGGCCCACTGACATGGGCTAGGCAGAGAGTTAGGGCCCCTGATGATCTCTCTTGTCATGGTGGCTGTGACAGAGTGCAGTGGCAGGGTGCCCAGCTCTACACGCCCATAAGGAAGACAAGTGCTACGTGAATAGCTGCCCCTTTGCTTGGTGACATGCCGGAGAAGAGGTAGGAGAAGAGTGGAACACCCTGGGCGACTTTCTAAACAGATACATTCTATTCATATGTCCCACTTCTGACTTTTCTTCTACTGAAAATCTTTTCCATTTCCTAGTTTAACCCGTGTCAGGGAATTCCTGTGTGCACTGTGGAAAATCACTGCCACAACCTGCTTCAGAGACGGCTGCCTCTCTGGCATGGGTGGAAATTTTCCAGTGCATAAAAGTGTGAAAGTTGATTATAAGGGTGTGAATGTTTTGCAAATAAGATCTAGATGTTGTTTCTGCCCAGAGATTGCTTTTGGGCTCTTTGGTTGTGTCTGCTTTGAAAAATCTTTCGAAGCTATTCAGATAGCTTCTGTTGCTCTAACTAATCTCATCATTACTGGTGATTTTTTTAAATACTCCTCTGTCCAGTTGTGGCAGATGCAGTCCCTTCCCTGTTCCCTTCTGGTAGCCATTCTGGAGACTGAAGAATCTCAGGCTATATTTTAATGGGGGCCATGTGTAGCCATGAGAAACCACATAATTCACACCAATTCGATAAAAGTAGGAGCCTGGGAAAGGCCTTTAGTTTTTCTGATTAGAAGGGGCTGTTTTTTCTTTTCTTTCTCTGGTTTGTTCCCTTCTCTCTTCTGTTTTTTCCCTTCAGTTTCTCCTTTAATTCTTTCTGTCTCTGTCTGTCTGTGTGTGTGTGTCTGTCTCTCCCCCTCCCTCTTTTCCTCCTTCCCTCTGTTCTTCTCTTCCTCTCTTCCTCCCTCTCTCTCTTCCTCACCTTGATGAAGTTATGGTCGCTGGTGCTGCAGCAGCCATCTTGTGATCAAGAGGAAGGCCCAAGAAACCAGAACAATTCCAGCTCTGTTGTCTACAACTGTAGAATTAATGCCAGAGGTTGATCTTTAAACTTCTCTTTATAACATAGCAAACAAATCCTTATTAGTTTAAATTGAAATTACTGTCAGTCACCTTTTTCTGCTACTGGTAGCTGATAACTTTCTGACATGATATTTCAAAACAATGTGTTCTAGTCACACTTAAATTTTCATAGATGTTCTCAACCAATTCCTCTTTTGCTAGACATTGCCCCTTTTGAGGAAAGGTAATTAAATCCACATTTGCATCCCAAGTGCATTTTGTTTCCCTTCATGGTGCCTATCAAACACTAGTACTAAACATCCATTTACTTCTTCTTTTGTGCTATTAATGCCTTTCACTTGCAGCACTAACACAGTCTATTTGTTGCTATGTTACATTGTAGAGATACTGCTTTTTCTGTTTTCTTTTTGTCTTTACAGATAGTGAGTCATACAGTCTTGATTTTTTTTTTTTTTAGATTCCCTTACAATGTGTAACACAAAGTTCTCTCCTCATTAGACACTTCTGTGGGTATTCTGATGGATGGACAGGCACACGCTGGATTCTGCCCGCTGCTCCTAGGCAACCAGATAGGGTGTCGAGTGGCGGTGTTCACACACGCAGCGCCGGGCCTAGACACACTTTCATAGTGTCACTTACATCAACTGAGCAAGAGCCAGACTCGAAGCTAGCAACTCCACCCTTTCTTTGCTCAGAAGTGCCTTGCTCAATAGCTCCCCGCGGCAGGGCCCCTTTCAGAGCCCAAGCCCTGAGCATTTATGTGGCATATACATTAAGAGAGTTCTTTTTTCAAAGTGCAGCTCTTTTCTTCTTGATTTGGCATCTGACTGTGGTTATTTCTATTATTAAACATGAATGATTCATATTATACAACAGTAGTTATTCAGAATGAGAAGGTATAATATAATGTAATAAGGTACCTTCAGCTATGCATTGCTTTATGGTACCTGGATAATTTCATTTTTTTAAACATTTTATTTCTATCTGTCCCTATCATTTCCTTTGAGTTACACACTCAGTATCTCCTTTATATAAAATTTTATCTTTTTTTCTTAAAGCAAAATATTGAAAAGGCCAATAGATTCCAATCCTTTGCCTGTTGACTTTTCTTTATACAAATACTTGAAAACACTTGCTAATGCTAATTAGAAATAAAGCAGCACCTCCCACATTCATTTTGCTTTTCTGTGTCATTTCTGACAGTGATCAAAGACAAATAAGTTCCCCCTCATTACTGGCACCATTGGAGCAGTGAAGCTCAAAGAAAATGTGAACAAATGCAAGGACACAGGAAATCAGTTAAATATGGTCATGGGTATCATTTTGTGTTTCTACATCATCAAGAACTTGGAGATTTAAATAGATTTCTATGTCATTTCTTCAGGAACTCATTTAATATTCTTGATTCTGATTCAAAGGTGACAGGGCAGAGAGAGAGTGAAAATGTGCTCCATCACTCTTTCCTTTTTAGATTTAAAAAGAAGGCAAAGGGGAAAGGAAAGATAATGGAGCACATTTTCCAGGCCAGGGAGGGACACTAGCCACCTTTGGGCACTCCTGACCCCTTCCTTGTGTGCTCAAGGTGCCCTCCTTTACTCCCTCCAGCATGCAGGGAAATCCAACCTGCTGGGTTGCCTCCCCTGCAGTTTTTTTGTTACTTTCCTGTTGCAAAGGCAGGGAGGCTCTGGCAAGTGTGTTTGATGCAGAAGTGTACTGAGACTTAAGCACTAGAAATGCAGACCTGTTATCCCAGCCCTCATTGCCCCATCTGCGCTGGCTCCTTAGCTGCATACTCCTGGCTTCCTGACAATCTCCTTGTCTATGGGTGTGAGGGGAAGTCCAGGGTGGTGGAGCCCACAGACTCATTTACTCATGGAGACTGTCTTTGTTTTGACCTTTCTTTCTTTCTTTCTTTCTTTCTTTCTTTCTTTCTTTCTTTCTTTCTTTCTTTCTTTCTTTCTTTCTTTCTTTCTTTCTTTCTTTCTTTTTTCCTTAAAGAGACAGTATCTTTTGACTTAGAAATCTGTATTCTGTTTATGTTTGTGGTTGGCAAATGGAAGCACTGTGGAAGGGCCTTGAAAGTGTTGCTAAAGAGAAAGCCTTGCTGGCTGGAAGATACCTCTGGGCACACCTGCCTAGTAACCACAGCGTGGCGGTCCAGAGCAGTCCCAGTAGAAGCAGCCACCCTTCAGCCATAAGTGCACAAGCAGCAGTCCTTCCCTCCTGCTTCCACCTTTCTATGCGCCTCACTTAAACTCGCCATGAGCAAAGTGATACCGGTGGCCTCCTGACTAACCACATGTGCAGCGGTTGGAGGGGGAGTTTTATTGAGTGTGTTTTACTGCACTAGTTGGAGGAGAAGATTTTTTTTAAAGGAAAGAATTTTATTTTATTTCATTTTATTTTTGTTAATTTTATTGAGAAAAAATTGCAATGAGATAGCTTTGAATCAAGTTGGTAGGAGAGTTATAACAATTAATACAATGCATAGTGTTATCTTTGTAGTAGTCATTCATAACACAGGATGTAGACATGATATCCTGCCCAAATACTATTAATACAAATCTTTCTTCTTAATGAATTAAGAGAAAGTAGCTATATATCTATCCTATTTTGTATATGTAGATACAAAATGGTCCTTCATTTATATCACCTTTTCTCTTTAGTTTTGTCAGAGATGGGTATTCCACTGTCATCCAAATACTGTAGGTGCATGAATTCAGTAAAATATTCCAATATAGTCCAATAGTCCACAATAGTAGTGGGTTATCCCTGGGACTGGCAATGTCCAGATCTGATGACTTGAGCCTTCCATAGTTCAGCATATTAACATGGCTTCACTTTTCATACCTCAGTTCTATACTTTTCTGCTGGATGGTTAAGACCAAGATAAAGCAAGACCTATATGACAAGAAATGTAACTTTTGTATCTGACAAGGTCAGTCAAGTGCCCTTGGGACTTATCCTGAAATTTGAGACTTCGCTCTACAGTTGCACTACAGCTTCCATAATCAGGAAGTTTTTTATAATGACATAATATCATTTCATATAGCTTCTCACATGATGATTACAAAATCCTTCCCAGTAAAAGATCTTATTAAGGCAAGGTTGTTATCTCCCCTTGGAAGATGAGGTGACATATTTAGAGAAGTCACACAACTAGTGAAGTCAGGACTGAAAGTCAAATAGACACTACTTTTGCCTAATTCTATGAGAAGAAAGATTTGCACTAATAAGTGTTTGGACAGGATATCCTGTCTGCTTCTTATACTATGAATAACTACCAGGAAGAGAACAATGTAAAAAGTATTAATTATTGAAATTGTCTTATTAATCAGCTTTGAAACTGTCTCATTGATATTTGTCTCTCAATAAAATAAAATTAAATTAAAAAAAGAAAGAAAGTCAAACGAGTTGTGACCTGCTCTTTACCATTCCACTCCCTGCATTCATAGTAGGTATTCATGATACCTTTGAAATTTTTCATAAAAAATGAATGTTTCACTAAGGGATATCCATATCCATTTGCACACACAATATTTTGGCATGGGAAATGAAAACACAAGTAGAACAACCTAGATTGGTAATAATGCCTATTAGAGCAAGAAAACCATGCCAAAATATGGTTGTATATTTCAGACAATTATGACAATGTCATTACTACCTTGTTGAAGGCTTATTTTATTCCTCTTAGTATTTATAGGGGTTGTTTTATCCCATGCTCATTGTCATTCAGTAAGCTGGACATCATGTTATTTCATTTCTTATATAAAAACTCAGGTTTAAATTTAAGGAACAAACATACCTCAGGGCACATGATGACTGAGCTTCTTGTTTGGAGAATTTAGGGAATTCACTTTAGATCCCGGAGCTTCAGTCACTATATGCACTCCTCTTTGAGTTGATATACACATGACAAATGTGAGTTTGCCATAGTCTATCCGTATCTTGATTTCAAGACTATGCTGGCGAACTTACCACCAGCCTTTTAAAGACAGCTCTTTACCTTTCTTGAAAGCTCCATGTTCTCAGCTATAACAAAGAAGTCTCTTTGAAATATTGATAGTGTCTTACATTATTCTTCCTTTGCATTGATATTGCTTCTCTAGTGCTAGTCTATTATAATTTTATGTTGGGTTGAGTTTTCTCTTTACCTTTAGTCCTTTATGTGAGGGTCACATCTTCACACACATCCTACAGTGTGGCTTCTCAGACTTTACTGTGATTCCCAGTCACCTGAAGACCATATGCAAATGATTTAGAAGGTCCTAGTTGGAGCCTGTGGCTGTGTGCTTCTACCAAGCGAGATGATGTTGCTGGGTCTACCAACCATAATTTGAATAGCGAAATTCCAGAGCTTATTGTCATAACTGTCAACCTATGCAGATAGAAACTACACAGGACAATGGCTATTTATTCACCCGAAACAAACATTTCTCAACATGTCTTGAGCACTAAAAGGTAAGGTTAAACACTTTTTTTCACTATCCTAGTTCAAGAATGATAGAACAGATAATCTCTTTCCATTTTCTAGGGCTAGTAAGAACATTCATTTGTAGTTACATGGGAGGCCACTGTAGTATAATTGAAGAAGAATGATTTTGAAATCAGACAGACAGATATTTCAATTCATGTGCTGTCCGTCATTCCATAGTTGTATGACATTTGTTTATTTCTGAATTATTGAGAAAGTTTCATTGAACACTTTTAAATGTCAGGAATTGGGTTAAACATTTGAGTATTAAAAAAAAACACTTGTAAATTTATTCTGAACACTAAAGGAAAGACACGAAAATAAATCAAATATTGCAGATGGCTGTGATGGAGGAGTCAGTGAGCTGCCCAGAGAAAACAGTGAGCAGCAGCTAAATCCAATTATGTAGCAGGGAGAAGTCTAGGAGTGTTACTTAGCCAAACAAGGTAAGAGGTGGGACAGCAGAAGACAGAATGGACTTTAGGAACAGGTTTCAGGGCTTCAATCTTCAATTTAACTCCTTTTTTTTTCTCTCTCTCTCTTTTTTTTTCCATTTATTTTTATTTTATTGAAATACAAATGTCAATCAGACAGTTTCAAAACACCATAACCATACAGAGTCGATGAAATAATACATTGCAAACTGTTTTCATAACGTTTTGGTATTGTACAAGGTGCATATATGATATTATATTTACAGGTTTTTATGTAGCTGAATTATATCAAAGATTCAATAAT